>WBMZ01007126.1:18277-64906 GCA_013400975.1 Atrichornis clamosus | reverse complement strand
GGCCGGGCCGGGCCGGGGGCGCGGGGCGGTGGGGCCCGACTCGGACAGGCCCGACTCGGACAGGCCGCGGGCTCGGGTCGGTTCCCGTCCCTCTTTCCTCGGAGCTGGGCGTATTGGGATTGCTCAGCCTGGAGTAGATTCCGGGGGACATTATTGCACCATTCAGAACGTGAAGGGGCCGGGGGAGAGCTGGAGAGGACTTTGGACAAGGGCATGGAGGGAAAGGATAAGGGGGAATGACTTCACACTGACAGAGGGTTAGATGGGATATCGGGAAGAGTGGTGAGGCACTGGCACAGGCTGCCCAGAGAAAGTGTGTCTGCTCCGTCCCTGGAAGTGTTCATCCGGATTGGATGGGGCACGGAGCAGCCTGGTCTAGTGGAAGGTGTCCCTGCCCATGTCAGGGGGGCTGGAACGAGATGAGCTTTACGGTTTCTTCCAGCCCAAACCAGTTTGGGATCCTCCCTACGTCCCACTGCCATCCCACCTGACGGCTGATTATTTTATTTTACACAATGCTAATAATGAGTGGCACGTGCAGGGTTCAACCCTCGCCCCTCAGGCATGAGATATTTAGTATCTCAGTATTTTTTATGTAATTAATGGCTGTTTTCCCTGAGCTTCCTCCAAATGAACGTTGTTGATGACCCGGTCAAACCCACCACCCGACAGGCCCTGGGCCCCGAGCGCGGGTCAGGTGCCGACCGCCCGGGGGCTCGGTCAGCATCGGCACCCCGTGCCCATTCCTGCTTCCCTGGGGGCTCTGGCCATGCCTGTGACGTGCTGCAGGGGGTTGTGAAAGGCAGTCAGAATCTCCCACTTTATCTTTTTCCTTGTACAAGCAAATTCCTGCTGCTTTCTGCTGCATTTCTGAACATCATAAAGTGTCAATGGGCTGACTCAGGGCGTGGCCTCTGCAACCTGTTCCAAAGCAAAACATTGTGCTCGGTGTTCACCAGGGCCTGCATCAAACCTGGTCTCCATATTCCTATTAAAAATTGTGTCAAGTTTCGGGTCACTGCATTGTCTTGTCAATGCCCTGTGTCAGGTGAGGTGTCAGGAAGGCACCGCAGTGTCCCCGAAGCTGGCACAGGACATCTCTGTGCCAGGTGGACTCTGTGCTGCCTCCTGGTCACAGTCCTGAACTTTGCTATCGCAAAAATACCACCTACCCCCATGATTTTTTGTACGTTAGTGGACTGATTTTATCTCACGCCAGGTAAAATAGTACATTTCAAGACAGCCTTTTAGCTTTGGGGGGTTTTGTATATGCTTGAAAAAAAGGAGAAATGTAAGAAATTCATGCCTGTGACTGCAGTTATAGCAATGACAAATGTGAAATTTGTGTCCTCACAAGCCCAGAGTTGTGTTTGAAGTGTAAAGAGCCTAAATTAGTTCAGTTTGGGACCTGTAAAATCCATCTCTTGGTTACATCTCTGATTGTATCCCACTGAACACAAACAGCAGCAGTGATGCTGTTAGATTGATTTACTCTGTTTCGAGTTTTTCAATCGTATGTTATTGATGAAAATGTTACTCCTTGGCCCTCCTGCATCTCCAAGCCTTGCTCAGGTCGCATTAATTGTGTTAATGCCTGCTCTGCTCAGACTCACAGCCCCATCTGGTGGCATCGGGGCTCCCGCTGGAGCACCGGCTGGCAAAGGTGAAAAATCCCGAGCTGCTGAGCTGGCGGCTCACTGCCCTGCCATGTCTGAGTGAACCTCCGGAGCAAAACTGCCTTTCTGGAAGTTCTCGCAAAGCTGTGCCAGCGGCTTAAATAAAGACTAAAGTAGTCTGTACGTAACTGTACTCGGGAGAAAGGTTCTTGCCACTAAAGCTTTGCGTTTATCATGCGAGTCTTAGACCCATCTCTCAGAATATCTCGTCTCATGCCCTTAGTCTCTGCTTTTAGGAAGGGTGTCAGACCTCTTCCAAAGGCCCCACGGAACGTTCCTCTGTGTCTGGCTCTGGCCTCATGTGTGGTTCAGCCCCTGATTCAGATATTTAAGCAGAGAGTGTTAATCTGTCATGTCTGTGCTCCCGGTGGCATCAGGAGGACTCCTGTTGCTTCAAGTAAGCCCTGTTTAAATGCTGGTGCTTTGCAAAATCTAGTGCTTATAACCAGTAACTTCATGCTTCTAATAATTGTGTCTGTATTGTCATTTTTTCGTTTAATTTAATTATAAAGCTCTTTGTTCCTTATAGGATTCCACAGCTGTGGTGTCTTAAAATCCATTCCTGCTTTCCTAAAACAGTAAAATACAAACTAGGTAAAATGCAATCTCCTGATTTGCTTTTCTCTTTTGAAATGGGTATTTCCTGATATCTCTTTTAGCCTTATAATTGTACATTTAGCAAATAATCTAAATAATCCTTTGATTATCTGACAGAGTGGAACATTTGAAAATTAACTGAGGTGTTACAGCATCTGGATAATTCAGATGGCCAAGGGTGCAGATATGCAGGTGTCCATCTTCATTCCTGGGAAAGAACCTCTTGCTTTTCACTAGTTTTGTACAAAAGCACTTGGCCAAACTTATCTGCCCAAACAGAAATGTCGGGATTTGACTGGTTTAGGTTAAACTGGTGTGTGAAATTATAAACAGTAAGAAACTGTACAGTGAATTTTCCACATCCTTACCTTTGCACAATACATTACCACAGTTTCATTGTGTGGTTCTCTTATTGTTGTACATAAGAGAACCTCAGCCTCACTCGTGCCACGTCTTTCTTTTTTTCCCTCAATAGTCTTCCCAGTCTCACTGGTTGACGACAGAGGAAAGGAACCAAGTTTTACTGGATCTCAAAGCTTCAGGCTGGTCTGAGCTGGGCGAAAGAGATGCCATCTACAAGGAGTTCAATTTCAAAAATTTTAATCAGGTAATGATTGTTACACGCCACTTTTAATATAAAGGAAATGTAATTGCTTTAATTTCCATATGATTCTGATGGGAAAATATTTATATTCAGAAGTTTGGGAGTATCCTGGTGGGGCCAAATCCTCTTGGATTTGCCCTGATGCATTGCTCTCAGATTCTGATCTCATTAGGTGGAGTAAATTAATTCCATTTTGTAGTTGATAAGTAGATTTGTTCTAATATTACAGTTTCTTGATTATAATATTCAGGTCAGGGTCAAGGTTGGTATTGTGGAATTAGACAAAGTAGTGTTTGATCCCAATTTTTTTTTTTTCATTACTAGCACTCATAAATGAATGCTGGTAATGCATAACTGATGGACAGTGGGGATCATTTTTGACAGGGAAAAACATGAGAAAAATGGGTAAATATAAGAACAGAAGCTTTTGGCAAGTAAGATGGAGAAGATAGGGCATGTTTCACCTTCTAAGCAGGAAGGCAGAGTTCTGTATATCCTTGAATGAGTTGTAATAGCTGATCTTGCAGTGTCTTTGGCACACAGAGTGCTGGTTTTCATTTACCTCACTGGGTTTCTATTTGGAGACAGGATCCTGAGCCACGTCTCAAACTCACAAGAACTCGTCTCGGACGTTGGTTATGAACTTGCATTAGAAATACTGAATTTGTCTTGAGATCCATGTACAGCTACATTCCCCTGAAAATTCCCTTCTGAGGAATCGTGACATTGCTTAGAAAAAGTCACGTTCCGAGAGCATGCATTTCCCTTCTGTTTTGTTTCTGAGGGAGAGCTGAATGCTTTCTCGGGAGAGAGAGAATTCCCAGGGGTTTTTGGGATGATGGCTCTCACTGAGCTGGTTCTTTCCCCCACTGCAGAGGGACACAGCAAGCTCCAGCTTGGGGATGCTATGGGTTAGTTGGTATGTGTGTAGGGACCAGGAGCTGTGCTGTGAGCTGTTTATTTACATGGCTGTGCCTAAACCCAGAACAAGATGTTTTAGAAAACAACACTGAGCTGGAAAAACAGCAATTTGTAACACTGGCCCTTTTTTTCACCATTTCGGTCAGTTGTTGTCACAGTAAGGAAAACCCAGGCAGTAAAGAGAAGGTGGGTGAGGTGATCCCAGCCCCTCTGAGCTCAGTGAAAGCAAAAGAGAAAACAACTGCAGGAAAATCCAGCTCATGAGCAGGACAGTGCTGGTCCAGGGAGCACATCCAGAGCCCTGGGTACATTTTTAACCTGAACGCTAATACAGAGCAAATAGAACCATGTCAGTTCATTCAGAGGGCAGCAAAAGAGAGAAGCCCATGAGAGGGAGCTCACATGAAGCCTTGGTGAGATGTGCAGGCAGCTCGGGGCTGGAGCAACCAGGAGAGACCAGCACACTTGACACCAGTGAGATAGAAGTGACCCTTGGAAGAGCTGAGGTTTCCTGCCTTTGTACTTTGATACCATTCCTGAAATGGCATCTCTGCCTGGTTGTGGTCAAAGTCTTTGTTGGTTCAGCACAACTAGAAATGAAGTTGCCCCCAAAGCTAATTAAAAAGTGGTTTTGCCCACTGTAAATAAGTAAATCAGTTTAATCAGATGGATTTAGGAAGTCCCTGTCTGCCAACAGACAGGTCAGGAGACAAATCAGTGTCTGGCACCAGCAGATATCTGGGAAACCCATTTCTATGACAAAAATTTACAAAGTTGTAATTTTTTTTGATGATGTAGATTTATCTTACAACATGGGTAGATATCCATATGTCTTCCTAATTTGAAGATGGATGGAGAACGTACCTGTATAGGAAGTTGAGTATATTTAAATACGCTTATTGGTAAATTATGAACTATACATGTATATTTCCAATGCATGTTGCATAGGAAGAGTACTTTAAAAAATTGCCACTTGAATTGTTTGGGATATATTAGAACAGTGTCTTTCATTCTCGCTGCTCTTCGTGGATGTAAGGCAGAAATGAGAGCAGAGGCTGGGAATTGGCTTCAAAACAGAACTTTTGCCCCCATTTGGGAGAACAAGCTGTGCAGTTGGGTGCTCTGTGCAGCTCTGGTTACATCAAGGTTAGATGTGAATATCTAAAAGCATAATTTCACCTACTGCTTTTTACGGATTTGCTGCACTGTTCCTGTTTGCAGTTGCAGAGGGCAGAAGTCGTTCCTGTTCCTGTAGTCCAGGAGCAGGCTCAGCGTGCAGGTCCTGAGGGCAGTAGATCCTGAGCTGGTATTAGAGAGGAGGTATTTGCCTTTCGATAAGTTGAAGCTGAAAATAAATTAAAATTATGTATGTATGTTTAACTTTGTAAAATTATGTACATATGCTTGTGTTTATAATGACTGTTAGTAAATATTGTGTTTACTACGACCTAGGGAACAAATGACGAAAGTGAAGCTATGTCTGTCTTGTACTTTGGGAGAATGTAGTCCTGCAAAGAAAAAATGGAAGTTGTAGGTACAACTTCCTTCATTTCATGTAATAAGTATTCTATTTACAGAATTTAAAGTGTTTAGAAAAAGTCAAAGGACTGAGAAAAGTCATTTCCTCAGTGATCTTCCTGCTGCCCTTTTACAGATGGCGTAAAATCAGGTGTGGAAAAAAAATCCTCCCCAAAAATACAAAAAAAAAAGTAGTTGGGCTGACATGAAAGGTATTTCAAATTTATGTTTTGCAGATGATATTGGTATGATTAATGTATTCATTGCTTTTTTTTTTTTATTGCTTCTTGCAGATAATGTTCATGATGCATGGAAAATTCTGTGGCTACAAAATCTATGCCAGGTTTACAAAGTCTGTGTATGTCAACAGATGTTAAGAATATAAACACAACTTTTATTATAAAGTTGTGCAAATGTGTAGACATGAGCTTGGTTTATGTATATTATTTTCAGCAGGAGAATGAAATGAAACTTCTGTGAAACAAGAGTTATTTAGATTCCTGAAGCTTTCAGGCCGAGATTAGCTCAGTTAAAAGCGATCAGCAGTGAGCTGCCTTTGTAAGGCTGACAAGCTAATGACACTTCTGGCTCAGGGAATTAGTTTGAAACCCAGAATTTGAAAGCACTGGTACTGTTTATTAGTCTGCAGATACATTTTCATGAAAATGGGCTTTGGTGGTACAATTCTCTGAAATAAGCTGGAAGCCAGCCTGGGGTTCCTGCTGGAAGCCCTTTGTTGTCTTTGTTGCCACCAAGCACCAGTCCTTGTCAACTGGAAAGCTTTGGCTGGATGTTCCCACTACCTTTAGTGTGAGCCAGGCTCCTGATTCGTGGGTGTTCTGAATCTTGTATAAAATATGAAGGACACCAATGGTGGGGGGAAAAATGCAGACACAACTCAGCTGTAGAGGAGAGTGCCGTGTCCAGAAGAGCTGTGCTGATAGCACCAGTGCATCTGTTCCTCCTTATGCCTTGCAATTGCCCTGAGTTATTGCCACTGTTGAGTGGGCAGTGATGAGTTAACATCAGAGTCTTTTACCTCCGGGACCCTCACTCAGGTGCACTTGCTCAGGAGCCCATGTGTTGAGTCACTTTTCCCAAGGAGCATGTGCTTGGCAGAAACCTCTGGCTGTGAGCGAGGCCTGGGAGAGCAGGTGGGCTCGGAGCACTCCATGGCAAGTCCCAATGCCTGCCGTGGGTCTGGATGCCAGTGAGCCTCTACAAACCTCACAGCCACATCAGGGTGCTTCTCCGGGGCCTCTCTCCCAGGCTGCAGGGCAGAGCAGAGTGGCCAGTGAGGCTCTCAGGCCATGGTGTAGCATCACAAAGGGATGCCCTTGTCCGTTCATGTCTTTGTGCTACTGAAACAAAATGTTTTTTCTCCAGTGGAGCAATTCCTGTGCTTCCAGTCTGCCTAAGCAAAATTCGGAATTGGGATAGAAAGTTAATTTATACCTCCAGTCCATGCTGATAACTTCTCCCAGCATTCCAGGTCAGTTCATCTTGGGTGCAGTGATCTGGAAAAGGGAACAGGCCTGGCTTAAAAATGTGAATTTCCCCCACATTTGCCTTGAGCCCAGTCCCAGGCTGGGCGGGGGGCTGCGAAGGGCTGCGAGTGCAGGGTGCCAAGTGCTGCGTTTGGGTCCTGTATCCAGCTGCTCACTTTCACCAAATTTCCAGGAACATCTTAGCTCTGAGACTTCCATGTCTCTTGTCAAACTTGGTTGGATTTGACCAGAGGGTTTAAGGGGCAACTGCCTGTGTGATTGCGTTTCCGTAGGTAATCACACCAAGGCAGCAAATGCAGTTAGGAAATTACAAAGGTGGGCAAGTTTGCTGATAGTCAGGTTCAGCATTTACAGCTGCCTTCTTTTATAGGGTAAGTTTTTAATTAAGTTTGTTTTCAGAAAAAAAAAAAAAGATCATGTAGGAAGTCTCCATAAGACCTTTAACGTCATTTTCTGAAATGACAGGAAATCAAATGCTCTAAGAGTTTTAAAGCTATTTAAAATACATTTTGTGTTTTGGGGCTAGAGGATGGAGGTAGAAGATGAGCCTCAGTGGAGGCACTGGTAGGGAAATGGTGTGCACTGAGAGTAGAGGCACGTGTGTTTCAGTGCAGTTGTGGAATCTTGGGTTTTGAGGACGTACTTGAAGATGTGCAAAAAGTCCAGAACTATTAAATAAATTATTGTTCTCACTTTGCATTTTCTTTCCAGATTTGCTATCTCTCTTGCTTGGAATCTAGGGGTAAAAAATCAGACAGAGCATGTTACCGTAGATGCCTTTTTTCTCCCTCCTTGTGATGCCAATTCTTTTCCTTTGGTTGTAGGGAGATATGCTCAGATTTGTCCCTTTAAATTGATCCTCCTTGTTGTATGATCCCAATTACACATCCAAATGAATTTGGTAGGATATGCAATGAATACTCTTGATTTCTTTTGATGGCAGTACTTGGTGCCAGTTCCTGTAATATAATCTGGGTCGATCCTTCCTTTTCCTACTCCTGGCACGTTGCTTTGTTTTCTACATTCATCAAAGGTTGGAAAATTTGGTTTTATACATAAAGGCAGTGTATTTCATTGCCACTTTATGTACTTAATCTTTTGGCTGTTTGTCTGAAATACGTCCACGCCTTTTATGTATTGAAAACATAATATCCTTTAACTTACAGTCTGCAGAGTTAAAATGAATTTTATGGTAAATATTCGGTTGTGGACCACATCTCCAGCTTTTATATGCCACAGCGGTCTTGTGCTTTTTTTCTTCTCCATTGTCTGATAGTGAGGTCATTTTCAGTCCTCTTGAGATATTTTATTCCCAGCCAGATGCGGGCCATATATTAAAAGTAGCACCTGTGGCTAATATCACAGCAGCTTACCATAAATTTACATGGTAACTAGGATTATATCTGTCAAGACTGTTAAAAAATGTCTAGATTTAATTTGATTTCCAGTATTGAAGGAGCTCTCCAACATTTTGCTTCATAACTATATTTTAAAAGTTAAAATCACTCCATTGTTAAGTTTTATAGCACTCCCAGTGCCCATTAAGTTGATTTGTTAAATGGGGGTCAGAATAAAGCAAGTTGGCTACAGGAGGATCGGAAACCAACCCATTTGTGACAAATTTAGTCCTCGCGTGTGAATCTTCTCGGAGCCCGGGGAGTGATTGGATTCAGGTGCAGCTTATGTCAGTTGTGTTTAACCTCAAAGCCTGAGCAGCCTCAGCCCGACTGTCACTTCTGCTAATCAAAAGTCGGACCCATTTTCCTACATTTTGGGTGGAATTGCTATTTTTAATGTAGTACTGCTCTGCTCGCTCCTTCTGCTAGAGTTTTGCATTTGATTGCCTGTCGACTGAAAATAAATTATTTTTTTATCCACCTAGGTAGGTGCTGGTTTTCATATAGGCTTTCTGAAACTGCTTCATTTTCCATTATCCTTTGAGTCCTCTCCCATATGCTGTGATTTGTGCACCTGCAAAGTTATGAAAGTATTTCTGTTGGTAGTTATGTTGTTCACTAACTTCCCAGTTTATGGATACAATAACCGATTTACAATAAATCAGAATTATTTATGAGTGGGTTTACAGAGTTGAGAAAATCTTTGTATCTGAAAATAATGAATTTCTAGTGTATCTGCCTGTTGACATTTTCCTTTATTAGAAACTGATAGTGAAGTTTTTGGGACTGGCAGAGGTTAACCTGCAGGCTGAAACGCAGTCAATGAACTGCATCAAGTGTCTCGTAGCGGAGCGAAGTAAAAATATATGATTCCTGGATGGTCACACCTTCCTTGAGTTTATTCTTGAGATCTACTGAGTAAATAACACTCTCGCCTCTGAGTCGACAGGTCAAGGTGCAGCTGTGGGACCTGGACATGATCCCCCTGCCCACGCCACTGCCTGGCACTGCCTGTGGGACGAAGGTGGTGCGGGGTCTGGGGGAAAAGAAATGAGAGGTTCTGGGGAGATGGCTTGTTTGGAAGCCTGTGAGTCTCCTTCCTTGGCCTTGGAGAAGGAAGAGATGACACTGGTGCTCTGGTCAGCATGTTCTGTGTCCAGGGATGCTTCCAGTTAATTGTCAGTCAGTGGTGACAAGTTATGAAAAGCTTGCAGGTCCATAGTGGTGAAAATGTGTAATCTGGTTGAGTCTAGGAAGAAATGAAATCCTTAGAGCTGGTAGTTGGGAAAGCAAGTATTTATTTTCTTCTCATGGCCGTCATGGCTGGCAGTGTACCAACACAGAATCACAGAATGGTTTGGGTTAGGAGGAACCCTAAAGCTCATCTTGTTCCAACCCCCAGCCAAGGGCAGGGACACCTTCCACTAGGTTGCTCCAAACCCCATCCAGCCTGGTCTTGAACACTTCCAGGGATGGGGCATCCACAGCTTCTCTGGGCAACCTGTGCCAGGGCCTCACCAGCCTCATAGGGAACAATTGCATTCCAATATCCCATCTAACCCTGCCCTCTGTCAGTTTGAAGCCATTCCCCCTTGTCCTGTCACTAGATGCCCTTGTAAGAAGTCCCTCCCCATCTGTCTTGTAGCCCTTTTAGGTGATGGCTCCTCTTTGTGCTGTGGGGTATCTCATTTCCTCTCTGACCAGGGTCTGTGTGTGCAGATCTCACCATCCTTGTGTCCCACCTGCCTGTGACAGGTACTGTTACAGTACCTGTGTCACCATTTTAATTCCATCATGGCACTGCCAGCTGTATCAGGCCACCAGGGTTATTTAAAATGTCACAATATTAATCATATTTAAATAAAAATAATTACCTTTAAATTGAAGACCAAGAGTGAGCATATGTCCTTCATCTCCTTCATCATGGAAGATGTCCCATCTTGGTTGTGGTGGAGTTTGCACCAGTTTCATTTTTTTGTGACTTAAGTGTAATTATGGATACTCATTTTCTTGATGAGCTAAGTCATATTTCTCCCTAGAATAAGCCATTGTATTGTTTATAGTTATTGGGGTGTGGTGTTTGTAATTGCTGAGTTCCCCCACCCCCCAGTAGACCTGTTGTATCTCCTTTTATGCACTCCACTGCTTAAAATCTGCCCAGTTGACCTTTGGGCTGCTCTCCAGTTGGCTCCAATATGAATGCTTTTTTTAACAGATGGATTTATCGTCACTCAAGTAAAAATTATTACAACATTTGCCTTATGCTTGTTGCATGCATTGATCTGAAAATGCAAAAGGAATTATTTGTCAAAATGCCTTTTGGATATCACAAGCTGTCTTGTAGATTTGCAGCAGAAGAAATGTTTCTCCTTTTTTTTAAGGGCTGCACAAATTGATTGTTTCAATTAAACAGAACAAATGTTTTATCAGCCATGTTGACAGTGCTGCTGTAAGGTCGTACCCAAAGAGAGCAAATGGGAGCAGATGAACTTGATCTTAGCTACAGTTTGGGCACTTTCCGTGTTAAAACACCTTTGGAAAATGAATGGAAAATTCAATGTGTTTGAAATCAGTTGAACAGCTTTGTTTGGGAAAATGCAAGTATGACTGCTGCTGCCTTTTCTGAAGAAGATGGTCACTCAGACAAATGTTTTTATCTTTTCAGTTAAGGAAGACTGGTGTCTTGAAACTCTTTTATGCATGAAAATTTATTTTTATGGGGGCACTGGAGTGATGCTGGTTAAATGCAATCTTGATTGTTTAACCTTTTGCATCCCCTGGCTTTTGGAGCAACGCCTGACTACGGTTTCAAACCGTAAATTGCCTTTAGCACCAGCAGCTCTCACTTTCTCATACTCCCACAAAGAAGCGACACGCTTTGGGATATTATTCTCTGCAGCTGTAATTAAAAATGGACTCCGGCTGGCAGAATAAACTGAAATAAAACTACAACGCCCCTATTTCAAAATTAACCATTACTCACCGAAAGCACATCAAACCCACTTAGCGGACATCCGTTAATCCCGCCGCGAGCCGTTTCAGGCTTTAATGCACACTGTTTTACACGTTAAGGGGTTTGAAGTCGCGGGCCGGCGCTGACCTTTCGCATCTGCTCCTCTCGCAGTAGGAATCTCCGCTCGCCGCTCCCCGTCAGGCCGGATTAGCGTGACGAAGTGCAGCTCTTCTGCTGGCTGCAATTTCGGGTTTTGATCAGAATTATTTCTTTCACAAACAATCACGTTTGGCTAAAACGTTACATCTGCTCTGAAAAGCCACTGGCAGGGCCGTGGTGTATCAGGGTGAGGCGTGTGGGGGTTTTTCAGCCCTCTTTTATAAAGCTGCGAACCCACTTCACGTGAGGTTTTTTTGGGGAGAGCCTCCTTTCTTCCTCTTCCCCTTGCCCTTTTATCCTTTAGTTTTGTTTGGCTGAGATGAAAAGTCGTTTTGGACAAACATAAAGCTTGTTGAGATGTCCTGAAGGGGTTTGGTGGGAACACACTGATGGAGTAGGGAGCCCTGTGCTGAGTCAGCACTGCACTGTTGGGTTTATTTATTGCTATGAATGCTTTGTAGGAAAATGTTATTTATTCCTAGGGTTAGGAGGAAAGGTCCTGATTTCACGATCTACCCTGATTTTCCTTGGACTGTGATGAAAATAACAGTAGACAATTAAATAGATGTCTGTGTAGGACCGAGGTGTCCCTGGCTGAGGGAGTCTTGGCTCTGTGATACAGTGGGTGGGTGCTTGTAGCAAGCAAAAATACTGTTAACTCTACAGTGTTGTGTTTGTGTGTGTGTCTTGTAATGCCCAATCTAATAAAAAACCCCAGAGTTGTACAAAAGGTTTCCCAACATGGTGTGCTCATATGAATTTCTAAAAGAAATTTGACATTCCCTGGGGGACTCAGAATTACTGTTTGTCTCCCCTCATGAGCCCATCTCTCCATTTCCAGATGTACCAATGTACAAACAATGTGGATTGCCCAGAGAAACCTTCATGTTCTTGTAAAAAAACAACCAACAAAAAACCTATGGAACTTCTTGAAATATTGCTCATTGGACATACTCTGCCACTTTAGGCATGTGCTTGGAGCATAGGAAGGCATTTGAAATCAATTGATAATGTTAAGTGCAGGTTGAGTATCTAAATTGTTGACAGTTAGGTGAGCTTTGTTCTTAATAACACAACTTAATGCAGTTGCCTTTGTCCTTTTTTCCATGACCTGCTCCAGCCATTCTTCCAAATACCAGAGGCAGGAGATGCAGCTCAGGTTGAGGTGACCTGCAGATCACAGAGGCAACAGTGGGCATGGCAAACCAGACAAGGCACCCGACTGTGCAGAGCTTGAAGGATGCCCCACATGGTCTGGGAAGATGCTTGGTCTCTCCTACTCTTTCCTTCCAAACAATCTGTTGTTCCTAGACTTGAAATGTCATGTTTGCAAAATAATATTTGAATTTTATGGTGCAATATAAATTCACAGCCTGCCAGTGCTGGCTCTGGCAAGGTTTCTGTTGAGCTCACTGCCCCTGTGTATCATCTGAACTCTTCTACTATAGAAGGAGTCCAAACATTAAGACCCATTCTGACAGTTTGGTAGGACACCTTCAGCCGTTCAGTTCAGCGAAATGATTCCTTGACTGAATCTGCAGTAAATGGTTCTTAGTTTGCTTTATTTCACATCTCAAGGTCTTTTTAGGTTCTGGCTTGGCCAAGAGAGTGACGGGAAGACCTGTCCAAATTCCTCACATCTCCACCGTGATTTCTCCATTGCATGTTTGAATTACTGGACTTGTCTTTAAAAAAGCAAACTAAACCAAAAAAGCTGACAGGATAGTGGAAGATGAAATGGTCATGAGAGCAGCTTCTTCTTCTCTTAATCCATCATAAAGCAAAGCCTCTCTTATCACTCTTTGATGTGTTCTTAGGATCATAAATGGCAGAGATTTAGAGGATTATCAGAGGCAGAATATGTTTGCCCTTGGATGCTCAGCAGAGAAGATCTTGGATATTAAACTGATAGTATGTGTAATCTTGGCCAAAAGACCAAGTAGAATTTTGACTGAGCATTGCCTGTGTTATCAACAGCATGGATGGCATGTGAACTTCACTTTCATGTCTACAGAATGAAATCATTCCTTCGCATGTGAGTAAAAACAAACAGGGGGGAAAATAGTGGAATATTTTGTTCTGCTCCAGTCAAATCTGTTTCATCCAAAATGTGATGATGGGATAATGAACTTCTCTGTTCTTCCACACCGTACCTGCACTTTATAAAAGTCAGAGGGTTTGAGCACCTTTTAGAAGTGGAGTGTTCACTTTTAATTGTGATTTGCTTTGGTTTACGATACCTGCATGTCATGGGCTGGCACTGTGCTATTGGGGATGATTCATTGCCCTCAGCACAGGGCTCAGGTGCCTCAATTCAGAAGGCTGGAGCTGGGGACTCCCTGCACCTTGTTACTCCTTTATTTTTATAGTGGTTTGTGTGATGGCTTTATTACAGTAGAGCCAGGGGTTTGATTTGCTGGACCAAACATTTGCTTTAACAAGTCAAATTATCATTGTTCTTTCAGTTGTGCAGCCAAGAGAGTTTATTATTTTAAGTGCCTGATTACTTTAGCAGGTGCTCAGTTAATGGGGACTTTGCTGTGTTATTTCATGTTTTTAGGTAGGGTGCAAAAAGCTCATTTTAAGAAGTCATGTTTCTTGAAATAGCTATTTTATTTGGTGTAAACCTCCTAAGTGCAACCTTTATATTCCATTTTTTAACACAAAGCACACAAAAATGGCTTGGGAGGTGAAGAGTCACATTTAGATGATGGCATGGAGGATTTCTTCCATGTTTTAGTTCAGTCCTGAAACCTGGGATTATTTCCCTCCTTTTTTCTGGAAAATGTAATTTAGAGATCTACATTTTAAAATAAATAAAATTGTATTTATGAGTCCATGTTTATAAGTGCTAAGGGACTGGGGAAAAAAGGGGAAAAGAAAAACTTTTATATTGAATATTTCTGTCTGAAATGATACATCACAAATATCACATAACCTCATTCCAGGTTTGGTTGGGATTTAGGGTATCTGCTTGTTTTGCAGTAATCTTTATGGACAACTATAATTATGTTTATCTACCTATAAACAAATGAATGTATTGTGTAATATGGTTGTATTGACATTGAAACTTTTATCACTCCCAGGAAGTTTTTGTACTGCCTTAAGACATCTTCATGTTCTCTCACTTCTACTCCACCAAGTCTATAAATCTTTTTGGTGGAATAGGTGATTAATTTTGGTGTGAAGTCTGTTCATTGAATCATCAGGTATATTGTCTGTGTTCTGTTCATGAAACCCAGGTGCAATCACTTACCATAATAAAAAGGAGAATAGGAAAAAAGATCCTCAGCATGGAGGCTGCTGGAAAAGTCAAGATGTGATGAAGAAGAAGGTAATAGGTGTAACCTTTTGTATTATATTATCACCAGTAAGAAAAAAAGGTCTAAATTCAGCAGTTGTTAAAATACTGATATAAACAGCTTAGAAAAGATCAGGTTGAAGTATGTTGTGCAGATTGCACACAAGGGTTTTTCACACACTTTGTGAGCTCGAGAGGAAGAGAAGAGCAAAGTGAGGAGCAGGATTTAAGTGCAGCTCAGTACTCTCTGCCTTCCTCATAGTCCCTTTACTTGCACTGATCTGTGTTCCTCAGCCTTGGCCAAATACTTGAATTTGCTTTTCAAACCAGTTGAGTCTCAGATGGGGCAAATGATGCTTGCATCTGCTTTATGACTATTAATGGTTTTAAGCTGAAAGAGGGTAGATTTGAATTGGATATTAGGAAGAAATTCTTCCCTGTGAGGATGGTGAGGCCCTGGCACAGGTTGCCCAGAGAAGCTGTGGTTGCCCCATGCCTGGAAGTGTTCAAGGCCAGGTTGGATGGGGCTTGGACCAACCTGGTCTGGTGGAAGATGTTCCTGCCTGTGGCAGGGCATTAGAACTGGGTGGTCTTTAAAGTCCCTTCCAACCCAAACCATTCTGTCATTCTCTGATTCTGTGATGTCATAGCTTAGGTCACTGCCGAGCTGGGAAGATGAAGCCTTGGACTCAGATCCCTTAGGAGAGCTGCGTCTCAAGCACTGTCAGAGCTGTTTTGTATCTAGCGCAGCACTGGGTCTGGAGGGTGCTGAGTGAGTATAAACTTCCTTTTGCCACAAACAGCATGGGCTTTTCCTGGGACAGCATTCCTGAAACTGCCTTCTGTCATCTCCTGCAGCTCTTGACATTGTACCGGTACCTGTGTGAGAAACGTCCCCGTAGAGGCAAGGCTGTGCCTCCCAGCTCCACTCCTCTCTGCCTCCATTTATTCTTCATGTTCTTCAGATCGGTAAATCATATGACAATAAACAGAAATACCCTCAGTGAAGAGAGAAGGGGAAACTGTTGTTTATCTGGTCAGGTGGTTTAGATTAGCAGTGATGCTGGTCTGTATTATGTTACTTTAAATCATAGTGTCCCAACAGGACATAAATTATGAAGATTGTTACAGTATGTTTCATCCAATGTAAGATCAACAAATTGGAATAATTTTTTTAATAGGAAAATCAGTGCTTTGGCAAGGTTATTGTTGAAGAATTTAATTTAACTTGAGCTTTGCTTGCATTATTTCTTAATATATAAAAACTATTTGCATAATGTACGAAGTATAAACATTTTTAGAATCAAAGGCAAGAATGCCTTTTCCAAGATTACATAGAGTGGCAAACTACTTAGAATAGATCAGTGTTTGTGCTTTTGCTGTCAAAAATGTTTGATATAGAGCTGGCAAGCTAGTTTCTTCACCGACATAATTGTAAACAAGTGTTGGGAGACAGAAACAGCATTTTTTGGAGAACATGGTGTAAAGGTTTGCACATTCTCTGCTGCACATCTAACACAGAGAGCAATGTTTACAGCTGGAATAGGAATGTAAATAGGTAACTTTTTTTAGAGCGCAAAGCAGCATTACTTTTTTGTGTAAATGATGTGTGCAGAGAAGTACGGGGGATGTGAGTGGTCAGCTCTGGATTTTTAAAGAATATTGTAAATGCAGAAAAGCATAGACAATTCAGTTGGAAATGGGAGTTGTGGTTTACAGTTTCAGATTTTGCTATGAAGACAGAAATGGCATCTCAGTCCATGCCAGTGTGTCTGTAGTATTCCTCCATCCTTTCCCCTCATTAATATCCTTCAGAGTTAGGAGCACTGCTTTCCCCAGTCACGAGTGATGCTGGGGAATGGGAGGGTTGCCTCCATTCACAATATTTTGCTGCTCAAGCTATTAAAGAGGAGGAAACCAAATTTCTACCAGTGGTTTGCAGGTGGTGTTCACCTTCAGACCCTGCTGGCTGCCCATGCCAGGATGGAGTGGGATGGAGGGAGTAGGGAGTTGTAGGCACAATGTCTGAGCCACCTTGTCCATTACTTGCAGCCTCAGCAGAGAGATGTGGGACATGAGGAACTTGTGTTTAGCTCTGTTTTGGAGCATGGTTTAGTTGCATTCTTCATTACTGTCCCACTGTTCATGGAATGATATTAAAAAGGTGGAGAGCAATGAGGAGGTGTTCACCAAATTTATTTGTGTATGAATCCAGATACACCCGAAAAAAAGAGGAAAATATCTAATGCCATGTGGATCCAGTGTTCCTGAGGATGGTTCAGGCGGATTGGTGATGCCAACAGGGAAGAATCCCAAAATGTGCACACAGTTTTGGGAATAAATACCTGCCCTTCTGTGCTGCCATCACATAGTTGGATTTCTCTTTTTTATGTTTTAACCATGTTGCCATTTTCAGATGAAGAGTGTGGCTTTGTGACGTGGTTTTCGCATATTTTGTATTTAGTAATGGAGTAAATAGAATCAAAATTAAACAAACCCCACTTTTTTCCTGAGAAAATGTGACAACCCTCATGACTAGCAGCTAATCCTGACTTACAATAGCTTGACGTTAAAGAGTTCTTTCCTTTATCTGCTGGCTTGTAGCTCACTGTTAGGTAGCAACGTCAGCTGGATATGTGAAAGCTTCTGCAGTTTGGGGGTGAACCTTAATGATTTGATTTTATTGTTACAAGTGTCAAACTGTTAAGGAGAACACGTGCTGTACCCTGGCTGCTTTTCACTCGGATGAGTGGAGAGCCAATGTGTGAGGTGTAGTCATCTCCTGTATGACAGTGTCACTGTAACCTGACCAATGTATTAATTTCCCACTGATAAATGGTACAGATGCAGGCTGGGTGGGTGGGGAAGGGAAGACAGGTAGCCCTCGCACTGCAGAAGGTCAGGGTTAATGCTACCTCCAGCGTTATAATGACAGATGGGAGGCAGAAACCTTAATGTACTTGTGATTAGCACATGCTTTCCTTGGCTGGGCGTCTGGAGGATTTAAGAAGCCCAAGTGCACACTTCATTTTAAAACAAACAAATAAAAAGTGTGCATGGCTACATTGTTGAGCCTTTCAGCTGTTTTTCTTAAATATCCCCACTTTTAAGTCAAGTACTGTCAGCTGCTTTCTTCTGGAGATGCACGGGGGTGATCCATCACAGGGGACTTGCGCTGGGTGATGTATGAGCACGACACAACGACCTGTGGGCCTTTGATGTATAACTCATCAAGATAATGTTGGCAAGCATTGTACAAAAGCAGCATGTTTAAAAAGTATTAAGATGAATGGATTCCTTGCTTAAGAAGTGTGAAAGGAAGAATAATAGCAGATTAGCTCCGGGATCCTGCAGTTCTCCCGGAGCCGTGCAGCACTGTGCAGTGCAGAGGAGCAGATGGAATTTCATCTTTCCTCCCACTTCTGACAGCAAAGTGTCTGCCCCTGGTTTTTCCATTCTCAGGAAACAAAAATAACGTTATATCTTATTTTGTGATAGCGGATTTTATCACTTTCAAGAGCAGCTTGGCCAGTCATAAAACGTTATGAGACAGCTGAATGTTTTAAAAGTTTACCTTAGGTTTTTTTCACTTTATTAGGTTAACTTGTTCCTCTAAGAGTAGCCCTGATTTTTATCTCATGGAGACATATTACAGCTGCTAGTATTTAACAAACATTTTCGATGTGATGTTACGACTGAAACACCATTAGTTTCTTGTTCCTTCTTTCATGATCTTAAGAGACATGAAGGGAAGAGACGTACCAGCATATACATCCATGCAGGATTGCTTCACTCCTTATTTCTCTTTCTCTTCGTGGATCATTGCAGGGACTCTGCACTCTGCTGTCACATGAGTGATGTGATCTACTTATGTGGAGTTCCCTGTATGTCTGGATATTATATAGTGTCCTAAAAGGGTTAAGTTGAAAATGCATCTGATACGCCTGTTACTGAAATACCAGAATACTTTATAGTATTTGATATGTCAAAGTTTCTTTTAGTACTTCTAGAAAATGCATGAATCCTTTCTTTCTCCTCTCTTTTTATTTTTGAAGGAAAAAATCAGAAAAAATTCTAGTTTGGGGCCTAGACTGCAGATCCCTGTTATTAATATAGTGAAAGTCAAGATTGTGTTGGGTCTCACTGTCATAAGTAAAGTGCTTGTCCTACTTTCATCAAGAAATGTGTGATGGTCTGATAAACTCTGCCCACCAGTTCATTCTTGACAATGATCTTGCACTGCAGACTGCATAATAATTTTCATTATTTTAAATTAAAGTTGAAGAAGTGCAGACTCCTGCTCCAATTAAGGTTGGTTGTGTTGCCGGAATGCGGTAATTACTTTAATTGATCACAAGATAGTTTCCTTGATCACCAATTAGACCAAATTACCGATCAAGTTTCAAGACGTGAAGAAATGTCCAAACTGATTTTATGTAATAGTGTTTTCATATCTAATCAAACCTAAATATCTTTTCCTTCCAGAGCCAGTTGTATTTTCCCAAAGAAAGGTTAAGGCTCTACAAATATAAAGGTGATTCATCAACAATAGTGTTCCAATTCATTTAATTAGCAAAGGAAGTATTTAGGACCTTGATGGAGATTGCGTTGGTGAAATTACTCAGTAGAACCATAGCTCATTTTCTTAGTGAGAGATATTTTTTGCGTGTAATTAAAATAAACTAAAATGCAAGGAATAAGTTGCTGTGGGTAACGTGCAATGAGGGAGAACGTCTCTGAGCACAGCAGGGCATGAACGAAGGCGGGCGGGCTTTGTCCTTTGCTGTGACACCAGATTGCTCTGGCTGGGACAGTCGTGGGCAGCTGGAGCAACAAGCAGCAGGACGTGTCCTGGGGACGGTCCTCTGTGCTGGATTTTATTCCTTTTCATGAGTGGAACAGGCTCAAGCTGTGCATTCTTCGGTAGGATGAACAGTTTTATAACCAATGTCCATTTTATCCAGACGAAGACTTTGCTGTCTGCAGGGAAGAGGTAGTGGAATGGCGTGTTGGTGCACTGTTTGGGGGCATTTGGTGGTCTGCTGGTGAGGAGGATTTGTCACTGGAAGTGTGGAGGAAGGTCTGCAGAGCAAATTCATTTTGCAGAGTCGTGTGCTTGCGTAGTTCTCTCTGTGTGCCTTCACTGGAGCGATGATTATTGTCCCACCATCAGGGACTGTGCTTGCAGTGTAACCCGGGTCTGTACATGGGTGGGGGAGTTTCTGGGGTGAACAGATGCCAGTAGAGCACACACAAACCTGGTAGGGGAGTTTATAAATGTATTTATTCCCTTGCTATTTGTTTCTACAAAGGCAGTTTGGTTGCAGACACATCGCTATTTTAAACTTTGGGGACATTTCTGTGTATAGATTGCTGTGTTGGAAATAGCATTCTTATTAAGCCCGTGTACACTCTAAAAACATTTAAATTGACTCTATTAATGCAGAAGTTCTCCAAATCATTGCTAACATCTGATGCATAACTTGCAGCTTTCTGCTTCAAAGCGTGCTGCTGAAACATGGGCAAATTTTTAAAAGTAATTGTTCACTCAAAGTAAAACTAAACCGAGTGAGAGCTTCAAGGGAAGTTAGATTCTTCTAAATTTTGGAATGCTCTTGGGTCAAAGAAAAAAAGCTTTTTAATTGCTGACAGTTTGGTGATTTCCAAATGACAAACCTCATTGGAATGATTTTCTCTGATTATAACGTTTGCATTCATTTGACTGGCAAAGCGACCAACAAAGTCATACTTCATCCAGGCACCAATTCTTTTTTTTCCTGAAAGGTTTGTGCAATTTGTGAGAGGAAAAAAGACTTGAAACTATTATCAACCATTATATGTTATTCATTGACCACATGTTTGTTTGAAATGGCCATCTCTTGGTGGAATGCAGGCTATATACATTCTCTTCCATAAATTAGCACTAAAAAACTACCTAAATCAGGTATGATTTTGTGGAGCCTGTTGTATTATAATCTGAACCAGACTGTAACGTGGATGTTCCTCCAGCTTTGCATGTTAATTCAGGTCCTGAACCCGGTGGATGGAGCTTGGTATGAACAAAGCTGGCTGCTGAGAGGCGTCCTGCTCATGCTCCCAGGCCCTTCGGCCCTGCTGCATAATTACAGTCTTGATTTGCATGGACATTCTAATTTTCTTAATAATGCAGTGATTTGCTCCTAAGTATTTTGGCAAAGGCCTGCTATTATTTTCCTTTTGAGTCTGTGATAAAACCTGTGTCCTGGGGGAGCTTGCTGTGCAGAACGTAAGGGCAGAGGATCGGAAAATGTATTTTAACTCATTTCAAGGGAAAATATATCTCATAAAGCAGGGGGGCAAACCCACCTGCTGCCTTTTTCTCCCCAGTAAAATAAATAGCAAAACGGTTTAATGGGAGGATGTGTTTCTGGAAGCAGTGTTGGTAATACTGTGGCATGGTGCTTAATTAGAAATGCCACGTTTCTAAGATGCAGTACAGGATGGGGGAGTTGAGATGAATATTTAAAATCCCTGTCGGATGCCAAAGGTAAAATCATTGCTGTCATGCAATAGCCTTGAGTCCAGGGGTAAGTCACATTGAGCAGAGTGATTTACCAGGGTCTGCAGGGGATCATTTCAGCTGTATTGGGAAATGCACCAGTGGCATGAGAGGCTGAAATGCTCCTTTTAGCACACACAAACCCAAGGTGCCGTCATCTGGGACATCATAAGGAGATTTTGAGATTGTGGAGTGACTCTTGCCAATCCACTGCCAGTCCTGGCAGGTAGAGGAGTATTTTCCTCTTTTCTCTCTCTTTCCCTAGGCTTTTGGATTTATGACACGTGTTGCTCTACAAGCAGAGAAGATGAATCACCACCCGGAATGGTTTAATGTCTACAGCAAGGTAACGTGTTCACCAGCCCTAGTTACTCATGTGGCAAGTTAAGGAGACCAAACCATTGGCCCATTCTCTGTGCCTTTATTTGTAGCTTGTCTACAAGATAAGGGAATGGGAAATGTCTATATGAAGAGATTCAGCTTTTAAAGAGATGCTGAGATTTGCAGTGGTGAGGAATCAAGAATGAAGCTCTTTGCGCTTGCTGCCAGTTGTATGGTTGGGGACTGTGGCTTCACCTCTCTGGCTGAGATCTAAAAATAAAACTGAAGCCTTTAAACTCTTATTTAGCCAACCTGAATAAATTACTGTCTTGAAACGACTCACCAGCTCTCATTCCTTTCTGTGCAGCAGGTCAGGAGCTCAGTGGTGTAGGGTAGCAGACTGTTGGTACCCAAATAGGAGTCTGGCAGTCTCAATTTAGGTTTGATTTTTAAAAAATTGTAGGCTCCTATGTCTCAACATAGCAGCTTATAAAATTTGTTTATAATATTACCTAACTGATGGTGGTCTTGTATTTACAAGGGTTTCAAGGATTACTGCAACCCTCGAATGAAAGGTGCTATGTGAAGGGAGAAATTATTGCTCTCCCTTTAGTTTTATTTTCTAATACTTCTCATTGCATTGTATCACATTGTTTGTTGTAACATTTAGTGAATTTATGGCAATCCCACTAAAACTATGCTAAAAGAAGGACAACCAGCCTCTAGGTCAGACCACCACCCCCAGAGCAGGACATCCTACCTCTCCCTGCAACTGAGGCTCCCAGCACAAACTCTTCCTCATCAGCCCTTCAGGTCACCCTGTTTAAGGGACATTAGATGATCACTGGACAAAGTCCTGATCACCCACTCTTCCTGATTTTCTTAGATTTCCAAATATTCAGAATTTGTCTTTTTTTTTTCATTTTCTGTCTTCCCAAAATCTCAGTCAAAAGCAGGACAAAATAATGTCCAACTTGTCATCTGGTTCAGTCTAAACAGATTTGTGAGGCAGCTGCGTCACTGATCCTTTTTTTTTTTTAATTAATCTGCAACAAGCTTAACAATTTTTTCACCTTCAGGGTGCTGGCTTTTAACAAAACATAGGAGCCCCTGACCCAACTCTTGGCAGCTTGGTCACTGGCCCAGGTTCTTCATGAAACCAATCCGTGGAATTTAAATGTAAAAAGTAAGGGATTTAATCGGACACCTCTTCTTGGATGAAACCCAAGAATGCAAAGCCTGTGTTATTCCATGAAGGGGCTCATTTTGGTGAGATTCCAGGCCCTGCAAAGCTTCCTCACCTACGGCGTCTTCTGGTTTACATGAGCAGGGAGGGCCCAGCTTGGTGCTTGCCAGGAGCACTGAGTAAAACCAACTCACTATGGAGACACACCGCGTTCCCAATGAACTGCTGTTCAGGCTACGTGTCAGAGATCACAATGACTTCATAGCCTCTTTCTTTCCTTTTTCACAGGTTCAGATAACTCTGATTTCCCATGACTGTGGTGGGCTGACCAAGAGAGACGTGAAGCTGGCTCAGTTTATTGACAAAGCTGCTGCCTCGGTTTAACCCGGATGTGAATCGCTTTTATACAGTGTCCACCAATATTTTGTGTTTAAATGGTATCCCTCTTTCCTTGTAACCGTGAAACCTTGTAACCTTGTGAAACCCTGATTTCACAAACCCCTAGAGACAAGATATTTTGTAAAAAGAGTGGCTTAGCTTTGCTGACCTTTAAGACTTTAGTCTTGAGACCCCTCCGGATGTCTGGTGCTGGTCCTTGCTGGCTCTGCAGGAGGATGAAGCAGATAAACAAGCGATAAATAAATAAATTTTGAACAGTCCTTTTCTGGAAACTAAACTGAGCTGGAATGAAACCAGGAACCCAGCCACGCATGTTGGTGTTCCCCAAGCCCACAGGAGCTGGTGGCAGCTGCCATGTGAGATTCCCCCGTGTCTGGCCACTTCCCTCCTATAGATGTGTACACCTCTGCACTTCAAACAACGTAAGAGCAGCCCGGATGGGTCAGTCCCCTCTGGCTTAGTACCTGCATCTCTGCCAGTGACTGGTGACAAGTGCAAGGGACACTGGGGAGTGCAGTGCAAGCTGCTGCTGCTGTGTCCCGGGAGTTGCAGCTCAACTGGCAGTAACAGCTGTATCCAGTGTTGCTGCTTGAGAAGCATTCCCTGTCTGAGAGCGTAGAGTCACATAACCACAGACTGGTTTGGATTGGAAGGGACCTTAAACTCATCTCGTTCCCACCCCCTGCTGTGAGCAGGGTCACCTTCCACTAGACCAGTTTGCTCCAAGCCCCATCCACCCTGGCCTTGGACACTCCCAGGTGCAGGACTGGCTCTTGCAGTTGCTAAAAACTTTAGTTCTGGTACTGGAAATACAGAAGAATCCTGGCGAGCTCCCGGCACCCATATCATTAAATGAAGCGTGCATTCATTTCCTTAAGTGCTTGGCCGGGTCAGCGCTCAGCACCTGCAGGATTGAGCCACTCTTTGTTCTGTAATGCTCCAGTACCTGCGGGATCAGGGGGAGGTGGCTTGGCCAAGTGCCCGGAGCCGCGGCCAGATCTGCCGGCAGTGAAGGAAGAGGCATTAGCAGGATTCTTGCTAAGCTGGGCTCCACTGAAGCTATGCTCACCCTTTTTTTTTTTTTTTTTTTGTAGCTACAATTACTCATTGCAAACGTTGTTGCAGGAGTTGCAGATCTCACTGACATGATTTAGAATAATTCCTTCCGTGGCTGGAAGTCTTTGTTTTCATCCTATGATCCTCACCGAGACAGATTTGCAGTGCTGGCAGGGACATTTCATCCTGCTTCGTGCTTGCGGGAGGGCCTCTCGCCCTGCAGTCCCACTGCCGGGTGTCCCCAGCCTGCTCCGTCACGCCCTGGAAGCAGCTCCGGGTGCGGAGCTCCCGGGACATTGACACCTCTGAAATGCCGGAGTGCATTGCTCAAGTGACACCGGCGGCACAGCCACCAGCCACTGAGAAGTGAGAGACGCGGGTGCCAAAGTCTATATCGGGGCTATGTGCGAGGTGTGTGGTCTCTCAGATATTTTGGGATGCAAAATGCCACGAGCTGCCACCCAAGAATTCAACTCGATAAAATAAGAACGATATTTTTTGTAAATCCTTAGCAAGCACACTTGTCACGTGCTAATTGGTCACACACAGGAAGCAAGATGTTGGCGTTTATTATCAGTAACCCTACTTGGGATATCAAGTTAATACCTAAAAAGACCCAAAGTCAGACTACGTGCTCAGCTGTTCTTTTCTCACAAGTGCCCTTTCCCAGTGAAGTGGAGCATTTCCCTGATAGGGTTTGAAAATGGTCACTGTTGTGAAGAACGAATAAAACTAAAACAAACAGCCAGGCTGTGATGTCTCCTGTTACTGGTGGGGAAGTGAAACGAGCTTCACCCAAAGTTTTGACAACGTCTCTAATGAACTGTGAAAAGTCTGTTGTTGGGAATTGATATATAATGTGTGTGTTTTGAGTAAAACTAATAAAATCAAATTCTTCTTTCGTAATTTGTTTCTTTATTATTGTACATATGTGACAAAGCTGTTTAGTTTGAAGATAAATTTAAGATAAATAATATTTAGTTACTGGGAGGTCTTTGGTTTAAAATATTGGTATTTATTTACAAACTCTGAGGAAAAAAATCCCCATCAACTAATTCTGCTTGGAGAGCTGCACTGTCTGGCTATGGCACAGAGCTGTCCTGGGATTGTTGAGAATCCTGACCAGTAAAGAGGCAAAAATACTCAGGAAAGAAAAGGATGGCTTTGAGATGCTTTTGGTTTTATGGTCAGTGTTTATTTAGCCATAATTTCAGCCATAATTTAGTGATTTCTTGATAACTTCTGGAACATCCCACAGACCTGCTTCTCCAGGTCAGCTTGGTCCCTGCTCTCCAAGAGCCCACGAGGTTGTACACCGAGGCAGAGTGTTTCTGCTCCTCCAGACTGATCACCTTTCCCTGTTTGCTGCCAGGTTCGGATCACAGCCACCAGCCACCAGATTATATATTCCCCTGGAGTGTTTGGGGTTTTTTTGCTTTGAGGCTGACTATACTTTGAAATATTTGGATAATCCATCAGAAACAGCCTTCTTGCAGGCAACTCCCCTCTGCTGAGACTGATATAACTTGCTGTGTCCCCCCCGAAACCTTGACCGCAGTGTATGGGAAACACTGTCCCTGGGAGACCTTCCAGTGGTGCTCTGTGGCCACAGGAAATTAAAAAGCAGAAACTCGAGGCTGAGAGAGCAGAGCGTGCTGGGATCGCTGCTCGGCTCCTGCCAGGCTGTAGATCAGGCCTTCACAGCCCCGTCTCTGACACAGGGCCAGCGAATAATCCTGCTCTTTCCCAGAGCGGGAGCTCAGGTCCAGTAAACTGCAAACATCATATTGAAAGGAGAGGCAGTGGCATCAGATGTGCTGAGGGGCTCTGGGGATAGGGTCCCACAGCTCTGCAGGAACATGTTAGAAAGGAAAAGTCTACCTTGGTTTGTGAGCTATGGCTCAGTCTGGCTGCAGTGGCGTTCCTCCTGCTCTTCCTGCTCCTCCTGAGGAGGCTGCCGAGACTGGAGGCTGAGGCGTGGAGGTGGAGTGGCTGAAGAAGAGGTGGATTTTCTGTTAATGAACGTCTCTCGTCTGGGACAGTTTGGACATGAGAAGGCTAACGAGGACCCAGCTACCTCTCCAGGCTGGAAGCACAGGTTGATGTGGCTACTTTTCAGATGTCCATGACACATCTCTGGCTCCAGGATGGGGATGGGGAGATCACAGCATCCCTTGGAATATGTGCAGTCATTGCTGCCTCTTCACTGGCCTTGTCTGGAGCCCTGGGACTTCAGCACAGGGTGGATCCCATTGGAATTTTTTGTTGGTTTATGTGCACCAGATGGCTGAGCCCAAGGTCAGGGGTGCTTGCAGCATCCATGGGTTTGGGTGATGAGCACAATTCCTGGGTTTGCCTGGTCCTTGCTGCAGCACTGCCTTAGTGCTCAGTCTTGTAGCTGCCAGGTTGTCAGCCCTGCTCTTCCTTTCCCTCCTCCGTGGGACTTTTCAATCCTGCAAAACACAACTTTGAAATCTTCGCACTTTCCACACCTCCTTATAGGTGTCTGCATTTCCTCTGGCCCTTTCAGCCTCAGATTAATGAGGGGATTGTCAATTAACTGAAGTTAATGAGTTCTTCTGCACGAGCTAGTTTCATTTTTTCACCACTGTTTGCTCCAAGAAAGAAATATTTGTGGCTTACTCAAAGATGCACCTCAGGAACGTGTGTGTGTCCTGGAACAAGTGCTCACAGAATGTCCAGACTCGCAGCACGGAGCTGCTGACTAATTGAAATAAATTTCCAGTTGTTATAGCTCCTTCTCCTAAAGATCCAAGGAAAGGAGCAATCATGGATGTGAGCTATCCTGCTGATGTGTTTAGTTTAAAAGCTGAAGATCTGTCACAGAGTTGGATTCTTTGGTGAGGAATTGGCAACTCATTTGCTACTGAACTTTGGAAAGAGCCCAGGAATGACTTCCAGCAGCTCTGTGGTGAGAGCCAGCCAGTCCACACGGTCTGCAGGGGTGCTGGAGCCCTGGGAAAGATCCCCAGTGAGGGCAGAGGTCTGTGCTTGGGCTTCTGCTCCACTTCCAGATGTGGTGGGTGCACGAAAAAGGGAGGATGACCCCGTAAATCTCAAAGGCACAGCTCTTCATGGGAGTGCTCGTCAGGTTTTGTTGTGGAGCCAGGTGACAGGATGGTGGAATGCTCTCCATCTTGCTGCTGTCTGCTCCCACTTTGGCATGCAGACAGGCTGTTCCCCCAGGATGCCGGGAGGGACAATGCCTGTGTTCACACATCATCGCCCTGGCTCATCTTCTCTCCCCAGTAGGAGCAGGTGTGTGCCTAAACTGCTCAGCAATGCAAACCCCGTAAATTAAGAATCAGTGTCTGCTCATTTTGCTACTAATGCAGGAATTCTGTTTATCCAGGAATTGGCCCTAGCATTTGCCTGTGTGGTTTCTTCTTCTGGAAGTGACTTCATAAGGTGGTGACATCAAACAGTAATTTCCACCTCCCATCCATGTCTAGAGTCACAGGGGCAAGGTAAGAAGCACCTGACTGTTTCATGGAGCCATCATGGAAACGGCACATGGAGCATCCAGATCTTTCCTGGGATAGTTGAGTTGCTTCCAGTTTTCTTACTAGATCCTTACAGCATTTACTTGAGGCCATTGCAAGGTGTGCTCCCACGTGCCATGGCCAGGAGGGGATGGATGGAGAGTATGGGGGTCTGACCCCTGTGGCCGCTTGGGGTGGCTGGCAGGCCAGTGTCCTTCCCTGTGCCATTGCCTGCACTGGCTCAGAGCCTGGATGAAATGCATTTCAGCTTCAGATTCCTTCTCCTATTTGATATTTATCATTCTTAAATGTAATTGTCCGGTCCTTTCCTCAGCAGCCCTTTCCCCCTTGTGGTTTTGGCTCAGCTGGCTTAAGCACCCTTTTAATACTCAATTTTCACGTTGAAAGATCCCTCTTGGTCGCACTCCTTGATTTCCTTGTCTTACAAAAGCCAGCTACTGTATGCAAACCTCTGAGCCTTAATTATATATCCCAGTAATATATAGCCAGGCCTGGCTAATGTCAGGAAACCCAGCCACGAGCATCGGAGGTTTCCAAGAGCTCTGGCTCCAGGCTCCCTGCAGGGAAGAGAGTGGCACGTGCCAGGCTCTGAGGGGCCAGTGGGGTGCGTGATGTGTGGGGATGCGGCCAGGACCCCCCACGCTGGACAGTGACCCATGATGACCACTGCAGCAGAGTGGTCCCTGTGGGCAGAGGGATGTTGTTTGGGACATTTAATATGGAAGTGCTGGCTCGGTGTGCAGGGTTTGGCAGCCACAGGCAGCTGTCTGGGCTCATCTGCCCCCTCTCTCCAGGTCACAGATCTTTCTTCGTTGCTGTTTACACCACTGAGCTTTTGCTGAAGCAGTGCGTGAGTCCCATTCCCTACTGAGAGAGCGGCTGTAAGTTCTTACACCATGGGCTGCTTCAAAGTCAGCATCACCGGCACATCAGGGAGGGGATTCTACCCCTCTGCTCCACTCTCATGACACCTCACGTGCAGTACTGTGACCAGCACTGGGGTCCTCCGCACGGGAAAGATGTGGACCTGTTGGAACAGGTCCAGCAGAGGCCATGAAGGCGGTCAGAGGGCTGGAATAGCTCTGCTGCTCTGTTGGGGCTGTTGAGCCTGGAGAAGAGAAGACTTAGACCCCCTTCCAGTGCCTAAAGAGGCTACAAAAGTGCTGGAGAGGAACTTTGGACAAGGGCCTGGAATGACAGGACAGGGGAGGCCGAGGGCAGGTTTAGATTGGCTATAGGAGGGAATTCTTCACTCTGAGGATGGTGAGGCACTGGCACAGCTTTCCCAGAAAACTTGTGGCTGCCCCATCCCTGGAAGTGTTCAGTGCCAGGTGAGACGGAGCTCCGAGCAACCTGATCCTGCGGGTGGCATCTCTGCCTGTGGCAGGGGGTGAAACAAGCTGGTCTTTAAGGCCCCTTGCAGTCCAAACCATTCTGGGATTCTGTGATCTCGATCATCCTCCTCATTTCCTTCCTCCCGTGTGTTTTACCTGAGGACAGCGCCACACACACACCCACCTGGAGGGGACAACCACAGGCTTCCCGACCCTCTGCATGCTCAGGGTCCTCAGCTGCAGCAGTGGGAGGAGTGTGGAGCTCTGCTCAATTGTTCATTCACAGCAGAGAGGGGGATCCAAGCCCAGGAGCAGTGTGAGGCTCTCCTCTCTGTCAGGGGCTGCCTGGCCCTAGAGGACCTGATGCTTGTGGTAGCTCATGAGAAAAGTGGAAAATTAATAATTCCTGATTTTTTAAGAATCCCATGGCTTGGCCACTGTAATGTTCCCCAGTTTATTTTTCCCCAAAGGAGGGGAGAATTTTTCTTTTTTTAACTACAGCAGACTAGACACCCCCCTTCCCCCTGCCAAAACATAGGTCATGTCCTATTCTTGGTCTGTGTGTATTTTTCTCTGCAGCACACCATCTCCTACTTAGTTTTCTCCTGATGATTCTGGAGGTTTATTTTCCAGCAAGAAGCTTATGTGGGCAATGAATGCTCAGCCAGAATTTCTGCCTGTAATTAATTGGCTGGGTAGCCCACCAGAAGTGGGATGTTTATGGGCACAGGGCTCTTATAATGTTCACTTCTGAGCCTTCATTCCTCTAGTTTGGATCGTAAACTTCACTTATCACCAGACTTTTATATGTTAATTACTCTGTGTCGCCTGGAGAAGGGAGGACATGCAGAAGTGCATGAAATAATGATGATTTAGGCATGGGGGATTAGATGCACCAGTTTGGGCTGACTGACTGTGAGAGAGAAATTTGATGCATGGCAAAATGGGGAGAGATTTAAATCAGGGTGAGTGTGTGTTTGTTGTTTGGAGCCTCACGCTATGAACTCGTGGAAATCCCTGCCAGGAGATGCCTCACCTCGGGAACACAAGGAAGAAAACCTGTAGGATAAGATTTGGCACCATTCCCCCCTGAGACACTTAAAATGTTGAGGTGCTTTGAAAAAAATCCCACTCAGCACAAATCTGCAAGTTTAAGAGCCTAAATGCCTTTGAAAATCTGGGCCATGCAGCTCTAGGTTTTGATGGAATTCGGTGGGACTTAACACCTAAGGGACTGGGACCATGGGGAAATTGCATCCTGGCTTTGCGTGAGAATGCCTAGAATGGCATTAATGGGGGAAAAATTACCAAACAGAAAAATTCTTTAGTGTCTCACAGTCCCTTCCTGTTCCAGGGATGCTATAAATATTCTGCCAAGCCCTACCACGCTGCTGTTCTCCAGCTCCAGGGGCATTTGGTACTTGGCTTTGTGTCCTGACCTGAAGAGACAAGTGCCCTGAGCCACTTGGCATCCCAAGAGACAACATCTCTTTGCCTAAAATTTGCTTAAAATGTGATAGAGCCATCTAAATGCATTTTGCTGAAGGTGCAGGAGGCTGTTTATGCTTCTGTGTGTATTGTTATTTATTAATTGAAGCCTAAATTAGCCCTCAACAGGTTAGCAGTATTTAATGCAGAGAGCTCAAACATGCAACACATTCTTGGCACGTTTCCCTTTATTAATTAAAAACCTCTTTAAAACACTCTGCCTTCCACCTTGGAGCAATAAATTTCCACCTTGAGGAAATAATTTCCTTGTTGTATTCCATACAGAGACGTTCTGTTAGCTGCAATCCCTGTTTCAGCGTAGGCCCCATTCAGCCCCATTTCAATTTCAAAATAAACTTTCAAGATGCCAGGTTTTTCTGTTAAAAAAAAAAAAAAAGGAAAGAAAAACTAAAAAAATCAACTTTTCTGCTTTTTAAAAATATATTTGGGATTAATTTCGATGTAGTTTACTGCTTGTGTAGACTGTGAACCACAAAGCTCCTTCTTAATAAGAGCTCACAGGACTCTGCAGCGGTTCGTGAAGCAGGCGAAGAAGCCTTGGCAACCCCGAATGAGGTGATGGTCCTGCATGGGAGGCACTGGCCCTCCTGCAGTTGCTGGCAGAATTTTATGGCTCCCCTGTCACCCCCAGCTCTGGGTGGCTGGTTTTCTTTATGACCATGTGCCGCAGCCCAAACCTGCCCAATGCCATGACATAACTCGGCAGAAACGTCACCTGATTTTGGGGCTTGAATGACTTTTGTTCCCCTGCTAGTCCCGGGCTGTGCCTGCCAGAGAGATTTTGGTGTGCAAGGGAGGTGGGAAAGACCTCTGCTGCTCCTCCAGGATTTCGCACCAAACTCAGGAGATTTAGAGGTGAGAGATGATTCTGCTGCTCCTCCAGGATTTCGCACCAAACTCAGGAGATTTAGAGGTGAGAGATGATTACAGACTCCTGTCTCTCATCCTGACCCATCCTTCACGGCAGGGGAGGAACAGCCAAGCACTGAGGGCAGCAGAGATATTGTTCTATCCCCAGTTTGTGCTCAGAACATGAGCAACCAGCCCAGTCACACTGGAGCAGGTGGGCTGTGGGCAGACAGCACTGTCTGCAAATATCAGGTGTTTAGCAGGGAAAGATGTGGATGAACTGCTTTCAGTGGAGGAAATTTTCACTTTTCTTAACTTGCCTGTTTTTATAATAATAATCCAAGCTGCAGAACTCCTCTTTTGTAGGTTCATCACATGTGCAGCTAAAAGTATTCCAATAGCACACAGCGCTTAAAGGATTATTGTAAAGGTGGGAGAAAAGTCTTAATCAGTTTTGTTGTGCTTTGTCTGAGTTTGTCTCACTTCAAAGGGAAGTTTAAAAGGAAGCCCTTTTAGGTCGTGTCAAGAGCCGTGTCCAGGACGGCTTGGGCTGACTTTCTGTGAGCACTCGAGGGAGGTCGTGCTCCTTCCCGCGCTCTCGCAGCCCGGTGCTGTGACATATCCCAAATGCTACTGTGGACTTGAAACACGTGCTGCAGGAGAGCTGTGCACTGCTTGATAGAGGGCTTTTGCAAAGCTGACTTGAAATAAATGCAGTAAAGCTGTCACTGACACGTAAATGATTAGAGCAACGTGACTCCCCGTTTTCCCCAACTCTTCTGCTCTTTTTTGCTTTTAGCAAATGTAAGTTAAAAATAATCAGTTCAGGATGACTTGGTTGAGAGTGTTCTTGCCTTTGGGCCAGAAAGTCACTGGTTTCAGGATGAGGCTGTGTGGGTCAGTTTGGGTCCCACACAAGGGCAGGGGTGAGGGTCCCTGCAGACTGCAGGACCTGCCTGCCTGGGTGGGCACTGGGCAGACCCCAGGCTGCCTCCCCTGGGACAAGCACCCCCATCCTGTCGGTACCCAGGAGCTCCTGCCCTGCCTGGCACATCTGCCTCCTCCAAAAGTGCACTGGGAATGGGGATTACAGACAACTCCCTTTCCAGCCAGCAGCTTCCATTTGGTGTGAAGCAAATGGAGGCTTCCATGGGGTGGCTCACATGTTCCACCTCTCAGCACACCTGGGAGAGAGGCGAGACCTCATTCCAGGTTTCTAGAGACTGCAGGGTTGGAGAATGCGTTTGCTTTAAAATTTGGGAGGTGAGGAGGACTTGCCTTCTTCTTGCAGCACCAGTCCAGGCTGGTCTGGCCTTTCCCTCAGCAATGGACTTCTCTGGATCTTGTCTGGGGAACAACTAACCCCAGGCAGGAAGTCTAAACCACGTAATGAGAAAAACCTCCCACAAATCCCGCAAACGGAGACTGCTGAGTTTTGCTTATCTTGGGTTAACCTTAATGTGATACCAACCTATGATCACAGCTTGATACCATTGTTTAAAAAACCCGCAGTGTGGCCTGGAGTCCAGCAAAAACTCCCTGGGTATGAAAAATTCCCTTTTATCCGAAACTCCAGGTGACTGTGGTTACTGTCAGGAGTCTCTGTGTTTTTTCCTCCCTATCACTGATCAGGACTAGGGCTTCTGAAAATATTTTGTGTGCACATGGCACACATTGTGAAGCCACTCCTGGGTTGCCTCCTCTGATCTTTTGGGAGAAAATTATTTTCAAGGATATTAAAGCAAATAAAGAGTCAGGTCATTCAAAGTACTTGGGATCTCTCCACTGCTCCTTGCCCTGATGGGTGGATGGAGGAGGACGTGCCTAGGGTGCAGTTCTCCATGTGCCTTAGACGTGGCCCTTCCCAGTTTGCAGAGCATTTGGGGATCTTTTTACCATGCACTTCTCTCACTGCAGGTGGCAACATCCCTGTTGTGAACATATTGGCATATTGGGAGAGATTGTGGAAGTCATGAAAGTAAAATCATTGCCAGATCATGAGAGTATGTAAAGTTAAAAGTTCTTTAGGCAGAAGGTGATCCTTGCTGGCTGTCAGAGCTCTGCCTACAACCTGTGCTTCAAACTTTGTTTAAAATAAGCCAGAATGATTGATTAATAAGTCTTTATGATTGAGAATAATTCAGAAAATATCTGCTCTCCTTTCTGTGAGCTGAGTGGGTGGAAGTGCAGCCGCCGGCTCCAGCCCCACGCTGTGGGCAGCTGCTGATGGCGGGAGGAACATTGCCATTGAGAGCTGGAGCAACCATGGGCTGGGAATGGATCACAGCCCAGGCCCTTTTCCTGGAAACCTTGTGGCAAAGCTGGGACTAGAGCCCAGGCATCCAAGCTCTCCCTGCCAGCTCCCTCTTTCTAAGATCAAGCAGCCTTGGCACAGCGAAGGGGCTGCTCCGAGCCATGGCAAACCAACCCGCACTAAGGAAACGGGTTGTGATACGTCAGAACAAAGCAGCTTGTTCCCGTGCTCTGATGCTGCTTAGCACCTTGGAACAACCTGCTCGGCCTCATCTGGCAGTTTTAGTGCAAACACACCCACACTGCTTGGAGTAATTGGAGAAGGAGAGAGGAGACCTGTGAGCAGCAGCCATTCCCGCGCACGGCACGAGGTGTGCCGGGACAGAGCTGCACCCCAAGGCCTGGGCACGGTGACCGTGATGGCAGAGGCTGATGTGCCAGAGACAATGAAGACTGAGGCACCCTGACCCCTCCCAGTCATGCAGGCAGTGGGGATTAGCAGAGCAGGACTGGCTGCATGGCTTTTCTTCGTCCCCAACTTGGTCCCCTCTTCTCGTGCCATGGCAGGGACAGAGAAATGAGTGTGGGGGTGACAAAAAGGAGGAAAGTGCCTGGGGGTAACCTGTGTTTGGGAGTTTGCCCCTCTCCTGGATGGATGGTGTGGGGAGATGGGTGAGTGCCTTGCAGCAGGGATGTTGGGGGCTCATGGCTGCTCCTCTGCTCCTGTGCAAACCTGCTCACGCCTTCGATGACCCGGACATGAGGTAGCCACAAATTGTGCCTTTGATGGCACTGCTGGTGTAACGTCAGCTGAGTTTTTTCTCAGTCTTGAGAGTTCTGTATGACCATTCCTTGTGATTCCGCAGGATCAGTGGGAGTTCAACATTGCCAGAGGAACATAGAATCCCAGAATGATTTGGGTTGGAAGGCACCTTAAAGAACATATAGTTTCAGCCCCCCTGCCATGGGCAGGAGCACCTTCCACTAGAGCAACTTGCACTAAGCCCCATCCAACCTGGCCTTGAACACTTCCAGGGTTGGGACATCCACAGCTTCTTTGGGCAACCTGTGCCAGTGCCTCACCACCCTCACGGGGAAGAATTTCTAGAAAATATCCTCTTTTTCCCTCTGCTATTGCTTCCAGCCATAAAATAAATGAGAGCCTGACATGAGAGTATCTAAGCAAAATTATCTATTGGTGGCAAAATTATTGATTGATGGATTGCAGAGCTCTGCCTTCCACTGTTGAGGCCCTGACTGTCTCTCACCAACCCCAGAGAGATCATCTCCATCACTCTCCAAAGCCTGCCTTTCCTATCCCAGCCCTGAGATGCTGTTTGCAGTGTTTGTGCCCCAAAGCCTTCCCCAAGCCAGCTGAGAGCTGAGAACAGGAGCTCCTCGTAAAAGGGTGAAGGAGACACCAGTGACACAAGCTCCTGCTGAATTTGTTTTTCATGTTCTCATTTGTAATCATTTTGTGTTTTATGTGGGATACTTCCTAAAACTTTGCCAACATGATGGAAACACATGTGGTGATCTTATATATGATGTGACCCTTTTGGTGGAGAGAGGAGATGAAAACACACATTTCTCTGGCAGCTCCACAGCATATGGTCCAGTGAGATGGAAAATCAGTGGAGTGTGGGGTATCTGACTTCCCCCAGCCACGCCCACACTGCTCACTCCTCCAGAAACACAGCCCACATAACTTTGCATGCACAGTCTTCCTGTTCGTTTTCCTGCAAATTCTTTATTTAAACTTCTTCTCCTTTTTTTTTGCTTTTTTTCCTAGGGGTAGCCCAGCTCTGTGGCCATGGATGTCCATGTGCCACCTGTGGGTGACACAAAAAGTACTGTTTGGAATTATATTTGAAGTGCAGGTTTGCTCCTGTGCTGGCTTCAAGGACAGAGCTAAACTGGGGGAAGCAAACACCATCCCTAGAAATAGTTTGTGCAGGTTTCTTTGCTAATGATGCCATGGTTAAAGGTCCTTTGCTTATTTAATTTAGCAAGACCCTCTACAAAGGCTATAACTGAACTACCAGCATCACTGGCAGAATTTGGGCCAGACCACCACAGTTGTCACTGAACAGGGACAATTCCTGCAGCATTTGTGTTTGGGTGCATGACCTCGTCCATGAACCAGGACTGCTGATATCCCTGGGTCCCCAAAAATTCAGGGCTGGCTCTCACCAGCAGCACTGCACCTGCAGCAGCACCCTGCTTGGCACCCCCAGCTCAGGATGTGGGCTGTCAGTAAACCCTGGTTTTCATTATTTTAATGTTGAGATAAAACTTTTGTTTCGTGTGAAAAACAACCCTGAGTCTTCCTGTGTTTATAGGAAGAGCTCAGACAGGCTGAAGGAATGATGTGCAAGGGCCCAAGACTGCAGGACAGCATCCAATGTGAAGGGACACCCAAAATAAAGGGTCTGGAGGTATTTTTTAACTGAAAATAACATTTTAATGGCAGGAAAGTGCAACAATGACATTGGTGAGTAACTCAGAATGAATGCAGAGGCCAGCCATCACAAGTAGCCACCTAAAAGGTGGAGAGTGATAAAATCCTGTAATCTGACAATGGACTGGGAGAGGTGGGGTTGTGCAGCCTGGAGAAGAGAAGGCTCCAGGGAGACCTTAGAGCCATTTCCAGTGCCCAAAGGGGCTACAAGAAAGCTGGAAAGGGATTTCTCACAAGCTCCTGGAGTGACAGTAAAAGGAGGAATGGCTTTAAGCTTAAGGAGGGTAGATTTAGGTTAGATATTAGGAAGAAATTCTTCCCTGTGAGGGTGGGGAGGCACTGGCACAGGTTGGTCAGAGAAGCTGTGTGTTGGGACATTTGGCCAGGCAGGGCAGTGAGAAGCAGCCCTCTGAACAGTGTCTTTGGGGGGTTGCCAGCAGCCTTCCTGGTGCCCAACACACAGTGAGATGCTGGCCCTCAGCTTTGTCCTGGGGAGACTCACAGAGCAGACAAGTATGAAATGGGGGTTCTCAGCAGAGATACCCCCACTTATTAATGGGGGCAATTGATTTACTTTGTGAGTTGAAGTCTCCTGCAATCTGGACTGGTGCAAATTAGGACCAGGCCAAAAAAGTCAGGAGGGCTGCACCAGTGTGAACCGGACTTCATAAAATAGAAAGGAGAGGCCCCTTTTGTCAGGCGATGGCTTTCCCTCAGAAGCTAAATGATACATAATGTTTATATAGTGTTTTGCCTCTCCTAAATGCAGGCTAGACATTAATTGATTCCAGGTTTGCTCTGTGAAGTAGGTCAACTCTTTCCATTTTGCAGATAAAGGAGTGGTGGGGATTGCTGAGGGGTGCACGGGGGGTCAGCGCCGGCGCCGGGGCACCTACACGGATGGCTGCCCTCCCCGTGGGACCACACTGCCACCCTAAATATACACCACTTCTGATGTATGTCGAAATCAGCTGGGACTCTGTAAACCCAGTTACATTAAGCCCGGTTCAAATGAAATCTGTTTATGTCTCCATTGCTCGCCACCGGTCAAAGCAGGACTTAACTAACCTAATGCTGTTTGTGTTCAAAGCCTCTTAAACCCTTGCTCTGACTGTCTTGAAGTGAGATATAAAGTACTTGCTGGGACCTGGCTGGAGGCCAGGGAACTGTTTTAGACCCCCCCACCTCTCTCTTTTGCTTGTGGAGCCGTTTAGAAAAAGCATCACACATTTCAAACAGTGATGGAAAAAAATAATTTTAATTCATTTCTGTTTACATAGCGTTGGAAGCTTGGGAGGGTTTGTAAAGACAATTATTAATGGTTTAAATCGGCGTGATAAAAATGTTGCCTTGGTCTGGGAACTTGAGCTGGCTCCCAAGGCCCTGGTGCTGGATCAGCCAAGTGCTGGCTGCAGAATTCAGGGAGCGAGGACCCAATGGCTTGATCAGTCTCACTGTTGTGTTTCCTTTTGGCATCTTGAAATCAGCCTCCTGCCCATTCTGCTGAGACTGAGCTGCTAAAAGCCAAGCCTGGATCTGGGGAAACACCCAGCTCTTCCTGGTTACCTCCATTTCTGGATGCCCATCCTGGAGGTGTTGGGTGACCAGATCAGAGGGAAGCAGGACACACCCACCCTCGGGCACTGCTCCTCCACTGCTGTCTCAAAGCTTAACTTCATAAAGATTTTGGTCCACGTTTTTGGCAGCATGGCCCTTTATTTTTGGTTTTTGGGAGCGTGACCCTTTATTTTTGGTTTGCACCCTATGTGAATCAGCTCCAAAACATGTGGAGCCATTCCCGACTGTGTGATAGATGGACATGAGAGGGTAATTGGGTCCCATGTGAAGTGCCCTGAGCTCTCCCAGGCCATCAGAGGAGGTGTGGATGGGCAGGCACTGTCACACCTGCATTGTGAGCCCGGCTGTGTGTTCCATCCTCACATGCATCCACCAGAAGACTCAGACACAGTTTTACTGGACTATCGCACAGCGGGATCTAGCACCTGTAAAACTGCTCTTAATTACTTCCCAAGTTACTCACCAGGGTGATGTTGATTTTGTCTTATAACCCAATGGAACTTTGTCTGTTTAGTACAAACCACTGCTGGTGATAACCTCCTTGTCTATGTCTATGTGTGATCATACCAGGGTGCACGTGTCCGTGGCTGGATTTTGGACACCACTGACCTGTTCATGGAAGCTGCCCGTGGCATTTTTGCTTTCCAGCCCGTGCCTACCACACTGCAGCACTTCCACACACAGAACTGTGATGCTGCTCTGGGGCTCTAGCAGGTTGGTAAGTGCCTGCACAAGGGGTAACAGCCTGAGCAGTGCCAGTGAGCCTGGTTTGGAGGGTGACAAACTCCAGGTCCTGCCTCCCAGTGTTTCCAGCTCACAGATGAATGGGGAGGAGGGATTGTCTCCTCTAGCCATGGCACTGACTACCTCTGATCCACTTTACTCTGCTTCGACTGCTGAGATTGAAACAAGGGCTGTAGTGGCAAAGAAAAGAGCAGAGAAAATGATGGTTGGGAAGTAAATCCATGCCAGTCAGTTCTTGCAGCATCTAGGCACTGCTTTGAAGCTCTGCACTGAAAATATTCCCTCCATGATCCCTGGGATTACCGTGCACCATGGCATCTGAGTGCCAGCATTATGAAATTCATAAGCACATCTTTATCTGCCTGCTTTGCAAGTCAGCCTTGCACAGAGACAACAGGACTGTGCTCAAAGGCATGTTGGTGTTGGAGGCTGCATCACTTACTGCTGCCACTCCAGCTCTGGCTGAAACCAGGGTAGGACTAATCTGACCCCATTAGCCAACTCTGATGTATTCTGAAACCAAATCTGCAATGTGTGAAACGTTGTATTCAAAAGAGAAAAAATAATTTATGAGGATAAACTTTGGATGATTTATGTGCAGACCGGAGACTGATCTTCACCAGAGGACTCCCTTGAGGTGTTGTGACTTATTTCTCCAAGGCTGCAAACCCTGAGCAATGTCAGGTTTCTCACATGACAGTGAGAAATGGATAGAGAAGAGGTTTCCCTCTGCAATGTCAGGTTGCAGTGTGGTTTTTTTCTGTATTGGAGAAGGTGTTGGATGAAAGATCTGTGAATAACACATGGGCTAAGGAATGCTTCGGGAGCTTAGTCATCACCTGGGTGAATCAGACAGGGAAAACAGCCTTTATTCTGCAAGATAACCCCATCCCACAGGGATTTCTCTTGAGAAAGGACTCAAAGTTTTTTCCAACACTGTGCTACTGGATGGAGTCCAGCCTCACCCTGCAGTAGAGGTGATCTTCAGAATGCTGTATTTGAGCTCGTAGCTCTGACATATAAAAGTCATGTTACTTGGAGCCATCCCAAGGAATATTGTAGGGGAGGGTTTGAACTCAGTGGGAGCTTCCCTGAGTTCAAGAAGTAGAGAGGCCAGTTAGAAGGAGATTAAGAAAAGCCCTGAAAATGGGTTTTCTGTTATAGTAGGCATCATTACCTGAACCCTTCAGTTCATGCTCATCTTGCACACCCGTGCACCAGGGTTTGTTCCAACTGATGAAGTAGTCCTGCACTGATGTTGATGTGGGAAGGGGTCGGTCCCAGAGCTTTGAGACCAGTTGTTAATGCTCACAGCTGTGAGAGAACATGTGGGGAGAATGCAGCTGAAGACAATGAGAGGAACAGCACAACCTCTCAAAGCAGCACAGAAGCAACTGCAGTGAATGTTTCATCGCTTACCACCCTCGGCATGGGATGCACTCCAGGGCCTTCTTTTCTGTCCAATTTTCCATTTTGCACTGAAACTGGGCACTTCTGAACTGACATGTCTGCATTTCTGTTGGCCTGACGGTCTGCTTCTCCACAGGGCACCCTCTCCTCGGGATACTGTCCTGGCAGGCTGAGCCCATGCCAGGTCCTGCCTCACCGTGGGGTTACTGCCTGTGGGTGAAGGTTGGTGATCTGAATGGAGACTCTCTGGAGTCAGGTCCTCAGCCCCTGGGCTTAGATGCTGCAAAGAAAAAAATGGTAAATCAAAACATTTGGAAATCTGTTTCTTATTTACTGTACTGCCAAGCTGCTGTAAGACTTGCTGGAATTACAGTCCCAGAAAAGCAGAGTGGAAAGGATTTTCCTACTGATATTGTTGGCAGTGGGAGAGACCTCGCTGCCTGTTGTGGACTGGGACAGGTGAAGACAGGGACAGGCATGAACTTTTGGTTTGCTTGTGAGGGTGAGGTAAACACTGCGAACATTCCTTGTTTCTCCTCAGCCCTTTTCAAGAGAGGAGTGGATTAAATATTGGGAAGAACTGAAGGCAGACTGAAATACTTGGGGAAGGGATACTCGGAGACACACTTCGCAAGTTAGGTTTTAGTGACAAAGGGTAAACTTGCCAGATCATAGTGGCAAGAGAAAAATGTCAGATGCTCAGGCCACAGCAAGTTTTGTTGGCTGTTTCCATGCTCGTGGTATCACCAGAAAGGATCTCCCAGCACTACCTAACCATGAGGCACAGGGAGAGATGCCAAAGCAATGCTACTCTGGGGATTGTGAGAAGATGGTTTATGGAACCAGGGAGCTCTTCCCAGTGAATTAAGGTCTCACATCTTCCTTTTCCTGCCTCCTGGGAATGTCACACATCGTCTCACACACTGCAACCGGGGTAAGCTGAGCAGGGAAAGTTTCCCAGAGACTTTTGGGCTGTGATACCAGGAGTCATAATTGCCTTGGCAGAGGCAGCCACAGTTGTTCAAACCTGCCCTCTACCCGTGAGTCAGAGTGGAAGTGCTGGAGTCATGGGATGGCTCGGAGCAAAGATGCAAAGTTGGGAGTTGCTTTCAGAGATTTTTATTTCCTTGAGGGAAAGTCTGAAAAATTTTAGTGAGGGAGTGAGAGAGAGTGCAGCAGCCTCAGAGCCTGCCTGCAGCCCGCAAGGGCAGCACTGGGCACTGCCAGCTGGGATGGCAGGCAACAGCACCAGGAGCCCCCACTGCCTGCAGTGGATGGAACCATTTCTGGGACTGCCAGTAGCAACAATGCCATGGCAGGGAAAGCAGCCATGCAGTTTGTGGGTGCCCTGGGTGAGCTCTGACACCAGTGACATGTCCTGGGATCTTTTCAGGGCATGTTTTGCAGAGGCAGCATTCACTGGGCAGCCACCTTCCTGCTCAGAGCATGAAGGAACACAACCCACAGTGGGACAGAGCCCCAGATCCTGTGGGAAGGTCTTACAGAGAGCCAAACCCCCATGTGTGGGGCTACATTTGTGAGTGTGTCCTATTTAGGTCAGAAAGTATGAGGGGATGGCTCAGCAGGGGTTCCTAAGGAGAGCTGGCTTTGAACATCTTGGAGGATCATTGGTAGTAAAAGTACTTTTCCTCTCAGGGAGTTGCCAGTTCCCCTCTGGTCCATGGAATGGAGGAAAGAGCAGAGCTGAGGCAGAATAAACCTTCGGCATCACCAGCCTGGGGAGAAGGGATGAGAGCTGCTCACCCTCCCACCCATCCCAGCCCACGGCCCCCAGCTCCATCTGAGCACGGGGAGAGGCAGCAGAAAGGGCTGCGGATCAAGGAAGTGTGGGATGGGTTCTGGTGGAGCCAACACTTTCCAAAGCCTCTGTGGGGAGGACTTGGCATGTGAACTGCTTCCAACACGTGGAAACCATGATGGTCAACCTGGCTCCACAGGATGGCTGAAGTGGTCAGAAACTGCTGGTGGCGGGGATGTCCTGAGGTGGGTGTTGGACCAGTCTGAAGGCAGGTGGGAATGGAAACCCCAGTACCAATCTCTCCCCAACCTTGGGGAGGTCCTGTCGCCTCCAGACTCCAAGTTCATGGCTCAGAGCCATCTCTCGTTTAGTCCCAGTGAATTACTGAGCCCCAGGAAGCCAACCTTACTGAGGCTTTTGTAGAAGTCAAGGGCTCAAATTGAGCGGGAGCTTGGGGAAACCGTTTCCCTTGTTAAAATAAATGTATTAGTTTAATACGTACCAGGAGAGGATAGGGAGTTCTCCTTGTTAAATATTTACCAGTCAAACCCTGCTGAGGACTTACTTGGAGCAATTCAGCTTTAGTGATTTCCTTCTATTGTGGTCTAAGTCTCCAGCATTGCTGGGAAACCGCCCGGCAGGGCCAGGAGGGCTGGTGACAGATCCGAGCCCTGGGCAGCAAAATTGCAGCTGGGATGGCCACCCTCCACTCTGGGGACACTGTGGCGCCTCGGCGGGTCCCCAGATCTGCTCTGGGACCTCCATGGGGATGCTGGCACCTGCCTGGAACAAGAGATTGAGCAGCCTTGTTCCCAAAGGGGAGCAGGGCACAGAGGGTGCCCAACAAGCGGGCGTTTTATAAAAGGTGGGTAGAGACACAAAATGTTACTCTGTGCCTCTCCTGTACTGGCAGCCCTGAGAGCATCCCAACAGAGTTTTCCCAGATTCATCACCGTCAATTTTAACAAGGAGCATTATTTCTTTGGGGGCTAATCACCTTGGGAATCGGAATAATTGTAAACATAAATTATGAATTACCTTAATTTCCCTAAGATGTCCCTCCTGCTACCTGATGGTGGAGTTAAGCTGTAATAATCTTCCATAGCTCAACATGGATAATCTTCCATAGCTCAATGTTTCCTGACATAGCTATTCAATTTATAGGACCAATTTTATATTTATGTTATTTACATATATATATACTAATCTGACACACATTTACATTAACAACTTGTCATTTACAAGTTTGTATTCCAGCAATCTCTACGTCTCTTAAAACTGGAAACACTTTTTTTTTTTAAATCAAGTTAAATTCAAATTATTTCTATTGTTGGTGACTCCACATTGTTTTGTAACACTGTTGCTTCCCCTTAAACTCCCTAGAACATAATGGAAGAGTGGAGGGCATGAGGGATCTCTATGGAAATGCTCCTGCCCTGTTGGTCCCTCACTCTCCTGAAAGCAGCAATTGCAGATTGCCCAGGATTGTGTCCCCGTGTATTTTTTTAAGAATGACTCTATTAATAATCTTAAGAGAAAACAGATGCGTGAGGTTTGCAACCAGAACTGTGGCGATTCCAGGAGACATCAATTGTTGGAAGTAAACAACAGTCCTGATTCAACAAAGCTCTTAAGCAGACGCTTAACTTTGAGCATGCACTTAGCCCAGGCTTCAGCGAGGTGTTAACATATGTTCTGCTATATAAGGAGGGACTTAAGTACGTACTTACAGTTAAGCTTGTGCTTAAGTGCCTTCTTGAATTGGGGCCAACAACTCAGCTCTCCCTCTGTCTCCCTGACATTAACTGTGCCTGACATCCAGGAAATTCAAACAGAGGCCGCAGTAGTCACCTACCAGCAGAACTTTTCCCTTCAGACAGTGGCTGCACCTATTTTGCAGTGTGGCCAAAGTGCTCTGGGTGGCAGGGTCGGGTCAGCCCATGCACCTCCATGCCCCCATCGCTCCCCATCCCTTGGGACCCCCATGGCACCACCTGTGGAGAGACCAAGAAACTATGATATTTGTAAGTCTTTATGAACACCCCACTTAGAAGTCTCTTGTGTCTTTATTTTTACTGAGTTTTTAAATCAATATATTTTTCCATAACGTTTTGCATGTTCTTTAAAGATGCCTGCTTTCTTTGCACTTACCTTCCAGTGGTTTGGGTTATTTTAAGTTATGAGTAGCAAGAATTGCACTGTGCAATGATTTGGCCTCCGTGGTAAACCTTTATGAATGAAAACTTAATTTTGCAATTTTTTGCCTTTGTAGATTTTCTGCTGTTACATCCCCCATCTGCTGAGTTGTACATATCAGCAGGTGAACGGGCATGGGAAAGGCCTCAGTGTCCTCACAGGTCACTGACGACATCCTGAACCAGCCTGGGTGCTCTGAGATGCCCTTCCAATTACCTTGAGACCCATCTCTTGGCTGTAGGTCACCTTCATTTCAGACCCAAGTTCCTGGGGATGAAGTTCTTATTCTGCTCACTGCAATGACACTTTGAATCAGCATCACCAAAACACCCAAAACCCAGCTCTCAGTTGTATCTTGGGATCAATTCATCATCACTTGCTAGATTTCATTTGCAGTAAACCAGATTTCTCCAAAAACTGAACAGATCTGGTTTCATGAGCCAGGGAAAGCTCAGGGAAAGCAGCAACTAAAGTTGGACTTCCAGATCCAAATCACCCAAGCCAAATCCTGAACCAAGCATCCCCATAGGTCTCCTGATCACCTGAAGTTCTGCCCTTCTTGTAATCAAAGGGAACTTTTGAACTTGCTTCAATGGTGCCAGAGCTGCTTTTCCCCCAGGATTTTATTTCTGGATGGTTTTTATGCTGTGGGTATAAAGCTTGCCTTTCCAGTCTCAGCTTTCTGTCTATGCTACCTCTTCCCAAAAGTGACAGCTGGAGAACCATGCTCGCTGCCAAAGAGAGGAGTTTTACCAGTCAAAACCAGGTGTGATGGACATCTGGCCCTCAATTAAAACTATCTCATGGAGTGTCACCCAGATCCAAGTTTTCTTGAATAAAAGAAAATAATAAAGACCTCGAGGACCAACTCTTCACTGCTCATTTTCATCGCAGATGGCAGTAACCAAGTTTCAGTTATTTCTGTCTTGGAAAATAAAAAAGTCTACCAGAGGAAAAGGAATGTGAGTTTGCAGCATAGTTTGGTACCTGGAAGACTCCAGGCTGGAGTGCACACTCCTGATTTATGGTGTACTTGTTAAAACTACTTGTTCTTGTCATAACAAAACAGATCGAAGTGAAGCTGGGTAGAAGGTCCCCTTCTAGTTGGCACTTCATCATGGCTTCTTACTCTGTCTTAGGTTCTGGGGGTTTACAGTTATATAAAACTTAATGAATCAGTATACTTTAGATTTCCTTCCTAATGCATATGGGTTCAATTAACTGCACTGTTTGCTTATTTAAGCGTTTTCATTAAATTGCTTTACTATATTTTCCCGCAATTGAAAAGGAACATGGTGGGGCTGATGCCATCTGCCACCATCAGTTTAGCAGAACCTTTTTCTTTGTTCAGGTCCATTCTTTTTTATTAGAAGAGACCCTCCTACCCCCAGTTGCCTGTGTGCCACGCACTTATTGCATTCTACTCTTCTGACTGCAGACTGATAAATAAAAAGCTTGTGCAAGGGCCTTCATGTATGGTATTTTTTAAGGGTCTCTTTTACAAGATCAGTTGTGTTTTGCTCCCCCCCGCCTCCTCTCCCCTCTGCTTGCAGATTCCATTTTGCTCCAGCTTGTGAATAAAGATTTGTTGCTGTTACAATGACTCTCAGCTCTTGCTGCCTGGCTCTGCGAGGTGGGGGTTTGCTGGCCAAAACACTCAGCCATGGCTGCAGACTCAGCCCAGGAGAGCAAGAACAAGGCAGGAGAGACTTTTTCTTCATTTTTAAGGAATAACTGATACTAGGCATCTCACCAAACCTCCCTGAAGGCCCTCCTCATGTGCCTTCCCCCACAGTTTCTTTCCTGGATCTGGTGTTGTTAGGGCTTCAACACACTGTTCTCCCCGAAGTACAGAGGGAATGTTTCATTACATTCCTCCTTGCTGTTTTATTCCACCTCGTTGAGCTGCATCTCCCAGTGTAAGTGCTCACTGTGAGTGGCCCTGTGCTTCCCAAAAGGCTGGTGGTCTCCAGAGGGCTTCTGCCCACGTCCCTCCAAAACACCTCACACCACCCAGGGATGCCCATCAGGGGCTGATGGTGCCTTCTCCTGTTTTACAAACTGAACGGAATAAACTCACCTACTTGATTTGGGATGCAATCTGCACCCTGTTACACAAAGCAAACACTTTATAGACATAACTAATAGGAGAAACAACTCCTGGAGAATATAACAGAAGAAGGAAAAACACTCGTCCTTGAGGACTCTCATCCAGAGGTTGGCTCTTTGATTTGGAAATGCAGTGTTTGATATTGCATCGTTTATCTGCCATCTCTGGGTTAGGGAACAGAGAAGGCGTTTGTGCTCCTGGAGCAAAGTGATATTTTGCAATACAGTCTGAGGTGGAAAACGCCCCAGTATTTATCATTTTCTGTTCTCTGCTACAGGCATTTTATGTAAGAGAAGGTGCAAAGACAATAAATAACTTGCCCTAAAGGTACACAATGAATCTGTGGCAGGGCCAGCAAGAGAAAGGCTGTTAACCTGCAAAAGCCTTGCTCAAGCATCACTTTCAGCGAGGGGATCACAGACCCTTGTCCTCCCCAAAGTCCAAGGGGACTGCTGTGGTTGTGAAGGGCCAGAGGATGTTGCTATAAGACCCTCACCCAGCCTGTGCCCCTTTTTGTAGCAAAGTTTTAGTTTGTGAAGCAATGTACCAGACCAAATATCTCCAAGAAAAGAAGGAAGGAAGGAAGGAAGGAAGGAAGGAAGGAAGGAAGGAAGGAAGAAAGAAAGAAAGACAGAAAGAAAGAAAGAAAGAAAGAAAGAAAGAAAGAAAGAAAGAGAGAAAGAGAGAAACAAATAAAGAAAGAAGGGAAGGAAAGAAAGAAAGAAAGAAAGAGAAAGAGAAAGAGAAAGAGAAAGAGAAAGAGAAAGA
>WBMZ01007126.1:0-18207 GCA_013400975.1 Atrichornis clamosus | reverse complement strand
AAAAAAAAAAAAAAAAAAAAAAAAAGAAAAAAAAAAAGAAAAAGAAAAAAAAAAAGAAAAAGAAAAAGAAAAAGAAAAAGAAAAAGAAAAAGAAAAAGAAAACATCCTTCAAACTCTTTTGTTTGCAGTAAAGTGAAATTAAGAAAAAACAAAACATGGAAAAATGCATTTAAACTGGAAGGAATATAATTTTCCCCTTCCTAAGTGGTAATACTTTTTCTTCCTTTTCTTATTTTCAAGGAGGTTTTCTGATTTCCGTTTTTGTCTGTGAAAGATGCAACCAAGGCACCAAAGATGTTGCAGAACTCCTCTGCCAAATTAACCTTGGAGGGGGAGCGGGAGGTGGGGATTACCCGGAGAAACACCAGCTTGTACCCTCAGCTGCATCCCAGTCCCCGCCACGGCTGCTGGGCACCGGGACCCCAACCTCTGCTAACAGCCCCACAGGCTGCAGCCGCTGCACAGGCAACTGATGGGTTTTGCCAAAATCATAAGGAATCACCCAAAGCCCACCCAAACTGATGCAGAGTCTGGGCTCTGGGAGACTTTCTGAGACTGTGGCTTGACAGCCCTGCCAGCTCCAGCCTCTCTCTGGTGCCCTTTCTTCTGGAAGTGAGGCATAAAATAAATTTAGGCTGCTGGCTGTGGTAAGCATTCCCTCCAAACATGCCTGTTCTTGATGCCCCAAATGCAGATATTCAATTGTGGAAGAAAATGGAGAAAGAAAAAAAAAGAAATAAAAAGAAAAGGAAAGAAAAGGAGAGAGAGAAAACCCCCGACGCTTCCAAGACACTAAAAATAGACTCTGATCACTTACCAAATGGTAAAATGAAAATGATTTGCTTTGAATAGTCTCCAGAAAGGCTCAGATACAATGTCTTGTGGAGCAAAATTGAATCAGTTGAAAGTGCAGACGCCAGCTCAGCCTAATCCCTCCCAGCTGCTTTGCTTTCCTTTTTTTCCAACAAGCAGCCCCTAAAAGTCATCTCCCTAATCCTGCAAACTGAAATTCAATCTTGTATTTTTTTTTTTAAATCAAGTTTCAAGCCTGGGGCTTGCAGGGTGGGGGAAGAGGAGGAGGGAGGGCTTTGGGGTTGCCTCCTTCCCCTCGCCCTGACTGCAGTAAACACAGCCTTGAATTCAAGGAAAAGCTTTAGACTACAATTCACTTGGCTTGAGCCAAACACACAAATCTGATGCCTTTAAAGCCCCTCCAGCAGACGGTAGATAGCTTTGAGATGTTCACTAAATGGCTGTCTGGTTGCTGCCTTTTTGTTGCTGATTGGAGGCCCAAGGAGACCTTGTCTCTGGGTTGTTTTTTCTTTCCTTTTTTTTTTTTTTTTTTCCTTGGTGTCTGCTTTTATCAGTGAATTTGGGTTGGGCATTTACCTAATGCAAAGACCAAGACAAACAATTTCTCACAGAGGCTGGTGATTGCAACCAGCAGTGCATGTACGGGCTCTGCTATCTCAGGGAATACCGAGAGGTATTTATGACACTTTCCCAAGAGTTTCCTGACTCCTGCCCTCCACTCCCCCGGCTCCTGCCACGTGTACGACTTGCAAGAACTCAGGAAAGCCTCCTGGGGCATCCCAGTCCTCAGCTCCCTCCATGGCACTTGGAAGCATAACTCCATGCACATTCAAAATTGTTTTGTCAGTTGTTACCACCTGATGGTTCGCTGATCCCAAATATTTTTGACATCAAATGATACTGGTTTGGTTTTGGAGAGTAATTGAAAATAAATAAAATAACTGCAAAGTGTTTAAAACCAAAACCCATGGCTCAGCACCCTGATAATCCAAATTCCTGGGTCTGAACGCTTTCAAACTCAGGACTTCATAGGGTTTACCCCATTCAGCCATGCAGCTTGGCCCTATGAGGCTTTTTTCTGACCCCAGATCAGGGTACAGGATTTAAGCAAGGAAAAAAAAGATGTCCAAGATTATTAAGAGAGAGGGCATCAATTTTACTGCATAGAAACTCCCCCAAAACTGCTGCAGGCAGATGTAGATTTGCATGGTCAGGGAAAGATTCTGAGTGCCAAAGGAAAACAGGAAACAAAACCTTTCATGAAACAGCAGAGCTGAGGTGGGAATCTTTGATAACTTCTCTCACCCTGATGGGTATGATGACAAAATCCCACACCACGAAAATCACACTTTACACCAAAGCAGAGAGGATTATTTTGTCTGCTCCCATAATGCACTTTTCTTCCTCCTGTTGGCATAATGGCCTTGAGCCCCCCACATTGTCAGAAGCAAACTTCTACTTGTTTGGAACCAACCGTTGTTTCTGATTTGAGATTCAATGTCCGTTCCTGCTTTCTGTACTCCTGTATCCGTCAGTCTGTTACAAGTCTGGGTCACTGAGAGTGATCAAAGCATTATTGATGAAGTTATGTGGAACTGAATTACCACTTGTCTGATGAGGGAGACTGTGTTGGGCACCCAGATGGAATGGCCCCATGTGTTGGTCGATGGATTTTTATGGTGTAAACTGATGGACAGTTTAGATAAACATGCATAATTAAATGGGTAGAGATACTCAGGTACGTGGGGGATGGATGGATTAGAATAATTGGCATAATTACACAAGATCTGTGCAGAGGGTGGATAATTTGACATTAATACAGAAGACGTGAGGATGGAGGGAAAACCCGTGCATTTGACGTGGACTAGGTGGCCTAGCCAGGGGTAACTGTGGTCTTGGTGCATGCCAGAATAAACAGAATAGGGGTGGGATGTGTTGTGTTAGAGCAAGTCCTGCCTGGGTGAGCAGAAAATTTACAGAGTGGTTGCCTGGGTGGCTGAGTAGTGGAGCTGGAGATGAGGTGGTTAATGAGCTCCACGGTGAACCCACAGCATGGGTACATGAACAGAAGGGGCTGGCCATAAAATAGAGATATTTTAAAATGTGGAGCTAGGTATGGGAGAAGGAAGGAAGGGAGGGAGGTAGAAAGACGGAAGGAAGGAAGGAAGGAAGGAAGCAAGGAAGGAGAAAAGGCCCAAAATTAGTTTGATGGAGAAATATATGGGATGGACTGCAGCATAGCCGAGCCTGATGGCCATGTTAAAATGAGCAAATAGGTGTCTGTGTATCACGTATTGGTTTGTTGTATGGATGTGGAACACATAAATACGGAAGGAATAAAGCTGGACCGGGCAGGTAAAGTAATTGCTGGATGGTTGGGAGGTTGAGTGGAGTAAATATAATCTGGATAGATTGAAATATGGAAACGTGGACTATTGCAAAAAGGTGTTGTATGTATGTAGCTCCAATAGGTAGCAAGGAGATAAGTACAGGCAGAGCAGACCACTTAGTGGAATGTAAGGAATAAATGGAGACCTGAACGGATATCTGTGTCTATTGACATGATTAGGTATGTAGAGGTATGTTTGGCTAAATTAAAATGAGCAGCAGAGGCACTGATATATCTTGCACAGGAAAATGGATGTAACAAGGAAAAGGTGATCTACTGGGAATACAGTGAATATTCAGAGGTTAGTTCAGCTGAGTGGAAATTGCATGGATGGATGGATGGATGGATGAAGAGATGGATATATATATACTTGCTGAAGAGATTACCAACTGAGTTTGTATTAGCTGGAAATATTGATGAGACAAACCTGTAGACAACAGATTAATAATTTAAAAACCAAAAGAGAAAGAGATTAGATTGAGATGGACAAGTTCACAGCAGACAGAATAGATGTTGTCTGGGTAAAAGGATGGAAAGATAGCTGGAAGAATGGAATAAACATATGACAGAACAAATGGGCTGATAGGGTGAATAGGACATTGATTATGGGGAATGTAGATAGAGGGAGGAACAGATAAAACAAGAACAATAGCAGAGTTAGTAGATGATCAGTGAATAGAATAACAGATGAGTAGCACCCATAGAGAGGGTATGTGGTCATCAAGGCTCCCTGCAAACACACAGGCAGAGAACTGAAGAAGTGATGAACAAGATGTAGGAGAGTGAAGGAAGTATTGGGGCGATGCACACAAAAAAAATAAAGTGCGCAGACGTGAGAGGGGAGTAGATATGGGAAAAAGGAAAATAAGCACTTAAGGAGGAGTCAGGTAAAATAGTCATGTAGTAAATATATTACATATAAAATTCATGCAGAATAAAGAGATTATGCTGAAAAAAACAAGTTTGGAACAATTAGTGAGCTAACAGGTTGGACCAGGTATTGAGTAGATAAGGAGACAGAGGAGTATTCATGAGCTGGGAGTGTTGAGAAATTAGCCTGATGGTTAGAATTAGAGGGATGCTTAATGGAAGAGTAAATCCTGGACAGGATGATTGATGAAGAAGGATGTGGGTGCACATACAGATGAGTGGGTACCAGGAAGCTCATCAGAGTGGGTACGAGTGAGCTGAGAAATGAATATGGATGGAGCAAGGAGGGAGATGAAAATACATAGTTTAGGACGTACTATGGAAATCCAGAGAGATTAATTGAAATTTGCATCAGATTAATTAGGTAGGTAAGTAGTCACAGGCGCTACCTTAATGAGTATGTATAAAAGAAACTGAAAAAATATCGTTAATCGTGGCAGTAGTTGCATTGATGTCTTGGCCATGACAGGCAAAAGCAGAAGGGGTGAATACATTAGTGCTATAAGAAAGGATGAGAGTGATTACTATATGTGAGATAGATTAGGTGTGTGAGACATGAATGTATGCAAAATAGGCTAAGAGGTCAGGTAAATGAGAAAACAGGGGGAAAATGGATTATTAAGTGTTATGAAACTCACCTATAAACACCTACAGGGGTGTGTGGGAGAGAAAATTAGATGATCTTCAGTCATAAGACGGACAGAAAGAGAACAGATCTGTTTGCACAAGAAATAAGACAGAGATTACATGATCAAGGCTGCCATGTGACTCCCAAATCAATCCTAAAACTAACACTAATTCTGAATTCTGACACAAACACAACTCTTCACTCAAAGCTTATTCTAAAACAATCTAACCCTAACGCAAAGGTACCTGAACACAGCACTAATCCAAAACCCCGACCTCACCTAAAACTGCACCCACTACCTAATCCTAACACAGGGTGAGAGCTCCCACTGACTCTGATACCAATCCTATCCTAAACCTCACCCACACCTCACCCAAACCCAGCCATAAACCAAACATAATCCTAAATGCTGAACCAGCCATACCCCAACTGTAAACCAATCTCTACCCAACTCTAACCAAACCTTGACCCTAACTCTAAGCAATAAGCCTGTCTCTAACTTAATCTTAACCTCTCATCTTACAGGAACGGGTAGAAATATATGATATTAAGATGATATATATGTATTATGAGATATGTGTGTTAAGATGATACAAAACTCTGTTAAAACATAAGAAAGAAGATTAGGTAAATATGTCAGAGATGGAGTTGTCAGGTTCATGTAAAGTCATATGGGTTTTGTTGGCAACGGAGAGGCAGGAGGATTGGCTAAATGAGTGGACACAAGGCAGAGATAAAAAAATTAAATCTGTCCATCTAGAGGAGTTAGAGCAGAGAGTTCAGAGTGTGCACACACATAAGAAATTCATAGTTATGATTTCAGATCAGAGATCAGATAGATGAAGACATATAGAAGAGAGTGATGCATGTAACCAGTGGTTAAACCACATATCCAGGTAGACTTGAGGTAGAGAGGTGTTGATATGGGATAGACAGGTGAGGAACAAGGTATGGGGGCAGTGTAAAACAGGTGAAGAGACACAGAGTAGGGGGAACCCTTGGAATGAATAGGTGTGTGTGTGATGTCAGAGCTGGTTGGAATGCATGGGTAGGACAAATAACAGGATGGGTTCAGTCAGGAAAGCAGACAGGACTGTGGATTGGCAGTGTCTGATTTTTTCAGATTATGACCCCTGCAAATGTGACCAGCAGAGGTGCCAACCCCTGCCTGGTGAGCTTTAGCCCGTGGACTGCAGGCGATGTCGAGAGAGACCTGTGCAGGACATTCCAGCCCCAGGCTCCACTTCTGAACCCACTTCTGGGATGCTCCCCAAAGCTGCTGCCTTCCCCAGAGCAGGGAGGGGAGGCTACTGCCTGTGTTCTGCAGTCCCTGGGAGGGGAGTGTGGGCTGGCCCCCGGTCTTCTCACCTGCCTTTCCAGGTTTTCTGTCAAAGGTTCAAAACCTGTCCCTGTAAATGTTTAAAGAGTGGGGTCTTGCTTTGTGAGACCATAAGATTAAATCTGGGATCTGACTTGAAACCGGGACTGTGAGAGCACTACTCTCCAAAATGCTTCCTGCACCTTGCTTAACTTTATGCTTAAATTTAAGCAACTTTAATTTGCTGACTTTAATAGCAAAGTGTGAGGAGCAGGCTGCTGTGGTTATCCATGGACCACAGCCCCACTGCTCTGCAGCCAGTGACAGATCTCCAGCTGGCCTCCCTGAGATCAGGGCTTCACCTCATGCCTAGAAGCATTTCACTGAGTAATTTCCTTGTGTGCTTAAGTACTTTCCTGAATTAGCTCTTAAAAGAGTGAACCTTCCTTCTAGACTTCCTGGGAAAAAAGAAAAGAAGGGAGTGGGGGGAAAAAGGGAGTTTTTGAGGGCGCCCAAATGCCAAGAGCCAGCCTTTGGAAGGGATTTGAGTTCTCACAGTTTCACCCAGGCAGTTAGAGAAGCCTCAAAAGGAGCCAGAGCAGATACCTCTGGTAGACACTGGTACTGGGTGCTTTCAAAGATCCCACTATGTACTTAGCTGTATCTTCAGACATCTAAATCCCTCTGAAAGTCTCACTCTTAGTGTCTAAATCCCAGGTGCCTAACTCACTTCTAGGAAAATCTCACACCAGGACTGATTCACTGAACCTTTTTTTTTTTTTTTTTAAATCTGGTCCTTACTCACATAGGGCTTTTGAAAATCCCACTGCTAATCTCCTATACCCAGGCATGTATCACTTTGAAGCCTGTAATATGAATTGCTTTGTGCATCTGGGTGACAGCCACTACTTTGTCCCTACTCATACTAGGTCAGATTTTTGGTTTTCTGCATATTAACACATAGGTTTTGTTGGGGCTTTTTGGAGAGGGGGGAGGTCTGAAGCTGCTCTGCAAGACTTGAATTAGCAACCCCGAGCGAGTGCTGTTTTACATGTTATTCCAGGGAGGAATTGCAGGCTGCCATGGATTGTAGGGCTGCATCAGCAGAGGTGTCGGGAGGAGCTGGTTCTGGGCTCCTCATTTACATCGGTGGGGTTTGCCCGTGGGCACAAGCCTTCACTCAGCTCCACTGATCTCCTGGGAAGATTTGTGAGCAAATTTGCTCGTCTCTAGCAGAGACTGAACATTGTTACCTGGCTTTTTGAAAGGAATTGCTTGAGTGAAGAACGGGGGAAAAAATCAAATACATATGTTCTTTCATTTTTCTTCTTTTATTTCCTATGAAAATTTTTATTTGTAGGGAAGTTATTTGATAAATAAAATTTTTGTGCATACGCTTTCTTCATTAGAAACATTGGACTTGGGGATAAACAAATTATTTTTTCCTGTAAAAAACCCCATCATTCCGCAAAAGAATAGTCTGGCTGCCATTGAAACATTTTTGATAGAAAATCTGCCTGCAGCCCTACTGCTTAATCAGTTTGGAGCAGAGCGTAGCCTGTAGCTTGTTAATAAGAGCAGCTTGCCCGAGCAGTTTGCACAATGGTGAGCCGCAGAGGAGGCTTGTTGCATAGCTGTGGATTTTATTTTGCAGCTCTGTTAATTAAAACATATTTTACTTTGAAGCAGGTTTTTACTGTTTTCTATGAGGTTGAGCAGAAAACTGTTCTCTTGGATAGATTAAAGGAGGGGTATGAAGTATTTTCTTAGAAGTAACAACTTAGCTTTGTTTGATGGGCAAACTGAGGAAAAACAACATGTAGTTTCGTATTTTTGTTTGTTCTCAGTCTTTGTATATGGGCTGGTTTATAAATTGGAATATTTTGACTGTTTTAATAATATCAAGCTAAACATTTCACATACAAGTTGTCAGACTGGAACAGAAAAGTCACAGATTCTCGTTTAATTGATAAAGTAGTTTTTACTTATACAAGGGTATACTAAAATAATAAGGTCTGAAACTGTGCTGAAGTTATTGACAAACTCTTCATAGGTTTCATATAAAACCTGTATTTTTATTATCCCAGTTCCACTGACTTTTGTTGCAAGATTGCAGCAAAATGTTAGGGCATTTCTAAGTGTTATTTTTATTATACAAAACCCCATTAAAATCGGTGCTGAAGCATCCCATTAATTTAAATGGGACTTTGCATAGTTTGCTGAGTTCCAGGCCACAGATAATGAGAAGTATGCAATTTGGAATTAAACTGACCACAGCTTTTTATTAGAAGACATTTAATCTTGAACGAACAGCGCAGTCTGGGGCATAAAGTCTTTGTGAACTTCAGCTGGGCTGGTGCAACCGGAGCCTCCACCGTGCAGCAGCTCCCGGGTTGGTCTGGGACCTCTCAGGACCGTACAGCATTCCCAAGCAAAACCAAGCAAAGCTCTCCCCGGGCAGCTTTGCCTTGGAAATGCTAATAGGTAAGCCAGCACACCCAGAACAAATGGAAAACTTGATTCGGGTATTTCTCTGGCTCCAAGGATCTGCTTGCCTTGACAAAGGCAAGGCTGCAGTCAGTAGGCAGGAGTCTGGGGAGGCAGGGTACCACCGGGATGGAGCCACTCTAGGTCGAAGCGATGCAGCTTCAGAAATTCCGACTTGAGCTTCACGCACTGGAAACAACTGGGAGGAATGTGCAGGGCGAGGGATGGAAAACCATCGCCTCCGGTGTGTGGGAACACCCACCAGCCAGACACCGGCAAGGAGAGTTCAAAAACCAGAGTGGGAAGGGTAGTGGGGAGCGGTATTTTATACTGGGGCCCCCTCTGTGGGGACTTTGGGGACTAATGAACCATTAAATGACAGCCCTCCTCGGCTGCCCCCAGCGTGGGCACACACCTGGGTACCTCCAAAGGCATCTCGCTAAGGCAAATGTGCTTGGGCAGGGCAGTCCAAAGCCATGCCTCGAACACTCCAAACACCCAAATAATTCAAGATTTAACCGTTGTGGGGGAGACCTTAAGGCTGCTGGAAGCAGGACATCCGTAAAAGTGCACAGGGAAGGTGTAGGAGCTGCTTTCTGCTCAGTGTCTCCTTGGAATTTTCCTTTCCCTGAGCCATAAATGTGTCAAGATGCCCAAATGTCGCCCAGCAGCAGCAGATCACCTTTCCCTGGTACAGTCACAGGGCAGGGGGACACCGGTGAGGGACACCAGCACAGAAACCCAAGCAGGCTGTGAACCTGGTCCCCAACTCTTTCCTCCAGACTAAGTTTCGGGAGGAGGTGGGTGGTTCAGGACTCCGACAACAATTGAAACTTGGGGCAGGGTTTGGCTAAACGTGAGCGCCGCTGCTCTGGTTTAGGACTAACAGTGCTACCTCCAGGAACAGGAGAAAACGAACACCTAAAATCCCGGCTAAAATCTCGGCTGAGGGCTGGCAGATCCCCTCCCGCCTGGAAACTGAGGGAAAACCAGTCCTTGTGCTGCTCTGGTGGCACTCCCGTGGCTAGAGTTAGGGATGGAGTAGCCGGGGAGACTCGGATCTGCTCTACTGAGCCCCCAGGTTGGGAATGAAGCCCTAGCGCAGCCCCCCAGCCCCGGGAGAGGCGTGGAACCCCCCGGGGCACACAGGTCCCCAGGGAACGGGGCCATCCGCGGCCGCGCAAACAGCGCGTTTGGGTCGCGGAAGAGCCCCGGCGACGGCTATTCCTGCCGCCGGGTCCGTATATTCCATTGATTCGTTATATCAATTACTGTATTTGGGACAAAATATTAATAGTAATCGTAATGGTAAATAAATAGTCATCAAATAGTAAATAAATAGTAATTAAATCAGAGGGGTTTGTGCTTACAAAAACTTGGGGAGAGGCGGGGAAATAAATTGAACAACCTTTAAAACTCAGGATGTCGGAGAATTTGGAAGAACAAGAGAAAAAAGCACCTTAGCAAAACGGGACGAACGGCTGCAGGAGAAGGAGCGGTGCCAGGGCTGCGACCCACCGGGGATGCTCCAGGGTGCGGGGATTAACTCTTTGGGGAGGAAAAAAAAAAACCCGTCCCGCGGCTCGAAGCTTTGGGATTTGGTGAGATGCAGCAATGCAGCGGCAACGAGGGCTGGATACCCAGCTCCAGCAAACAGTGGTAACAGTCTGCCATAAAATTAGAGGTGGGGAGGGTTTCCACTGCCGGGGCTGCCCCGGGGGTGGGGGGGGGCAGGGAACAGGCCTCCTTCTCTGGCGGGGCGCGGGAGGGGACGCAGGGAGACGGCGCAATTACCGGGGGAAGCGCGGGTGCCCTCCCCAAAATGCCACCGCGGGGCTGGGGGCAGAAAGCTGCTTTTCTTCTTGTTTAGTCGCTCTCTTAAACACAGCCAGAAAAGAACATTAAAGGCATTTCTAGATTTTGTTTCGGTTTAGTTTTTTTTTTTTTTTAAGTTTTCTTTTTTATTCCCATGCTCTTAATTTTGAAAAAGAAAATCACAAAACATAACTTATAAAACAATATATATACTGCATCCTTATCCACAACAGCATAATTGAAACATCCAGCGTAACGTTTACCACAGGTGTGAAATACACTGGGAAAGAAGTACCGTGTGCATTTTATGTCTCTTTGTCATCTACAGGTAATAAGTATCGACAAAAATAAGCAACAAATATGCCTGCAATTAAACTTATTATGCGTTTTGTATGCGTATTAATAAAAATCATATTTATCATTTCCATGTTTTGTTTGTTTTTTGTTTTTTTTCCAACAAGCACTTGTAAAAGTATCTCTATTTACATAATAACACCTTAAGATAATATCACCTTAAGAATTTTTTTGGTTCCCAGTTTTTCCTTCACATTTAGAAAAGCAAGGAACTCTTTCAGCTTTGCTAAGAACCTTTCCAGACGCCGAGGCTCACTGTTTCTCTAGCAGAGATGCAGTATCTGAAATCACTTCTTAACAGACTGTTTTTCGTCTTTTTTTCTAGACTTTCTAAAAGGGGGTTGGTTTTCGGTTTTACTTTTTAAAGAGAAAAAACACCCCCTGTATTTAAATAAAGATGAATGATAATTTCATTATCAGTATAACACTTTGGATGGGGAAAAAGATGAACATTTTTTGCAACAATGAAGGGTTTCTGTGCTCTCTCACAACCGGGGATACTGCAGTCTTTTGGAAAGGATGAAGAGGTAGGAACCTTGAGCTGCTTAGTATCAGGAATGACTGGATTATAGCTTCCAACTAAAGAAAAAACATCAAGAATCATGCATTTTAAAAACAGTTTATTCAACGGCCAAGGACAATGATCCGGCACAATTCAACGGTAGATATAAATATAACCTTATATAAGTGGTTGACCCTTGTCATTATTATTTTAATAGTTTCATACCTAATATTTTAACCATTTTTTCCCCGCAGATTCTACTCTGCGATTTATATTTTTTTTTCCTCCCCTCTTCCCCCCACCTTTTTTTTTTTTCCGAGTGTGATTCTGTTTCGCAGTGGTAAACATTAACCAAACTCTTCCCGTGCGACAAGCGGCCAAGAACCGTCCCACCAGCTCTTACCACCGAGGCGTCCCCTCTGCCGCCCTCCCCGCGGGGCAGCGGCCGCCTTACCGACTCCTGTGCAAGTTCAAGTAAACACATACAACCCGCATAATCCAGAGAAAAAAATTGCAACTCATCCATGTACCAGATTTCGGTGTCTCTTGCAAAAGTTTTCTGGTCCGTTTACGGTTTTAGATGGGGTGGTTATTTTTTTTTTTTAATTTTAAAACTTATTTTTAAAGCGCTGTTTCGTTGCTTGCATCGTTGGTTTGCATTATTTTTTTTTTTCTAGACAGTCGAAGTCCGCGGAGTTTTTGGGTCTTTTTTTGGGGGGTGGTGCTTTGTTTTATTTTTTTTTCCTCTCTCACTTGCTTGGGTTTTGCTTTTAATCATCATCGGGTTTAATTTTTTTTTTCTTTTCCGTTAAACGTCGCTTTGCTTCTGCTTTGCTTTGTCGGCGGTGCTTTGTCGGAGGTGGTTTGTGTCAAGTCCGTCAACTGTTGTACTGACAGGCGTTTAGACTAGAGCCGGGGCTTTGCAAACTGCTGTAGCCGAAACTGGAGTGCTGCTTTGATTTCAGTCTGAGGCTGGCTAAGCTGGAGTTGCAAGTGTCCCGGTAGACGCTGTAGGGCGAGCCCGGTGGCCCGTAGGGACAGGCCGGCGAGGACATGGCCGAGTTGAGCGAGGAGCCGCTGATGTTGTTGATGTTGTTGAGGCCGGAGTTGGCCATGCCCGGCACGGCCGAGTGGCCCATACTGGAGGGCATGTTCATGGAGGGGATGCTGCTGGGCGCCGAGAACATGGACTGCGAGGAAAGGGGGCTCATGGAGTTGAAGAAGGTGAAGCTCTTGGTGGAGAGCGGCGCCGGGGTGAGGCTTTTGGTGGCCCAGTTGTTGTAGGGGTAGCCGGCGTACATGTCGTCGTAAGGCTGCATCAGCCCGCTGAACTGGGGCACGTAGCCGTTCTTGCACAGGTCCATCTGCTGGTTCCGCTCCCGCTTTCTCCACTTGGCTCGGCGGTTCTTGAACCAGACCTGCGTGGGGAGGGGGGACCGACACGGCTGGGTGAGTGCGGGGCCACAGCAGCCCCCCACCCCACCGACAGACGCACGCGGGGGAGCTCAGGCACCCGCAGCCCAGCGCGGGCTCGCCCTCGGCCCGGCCAGCCCCTCCGCGATGCCAGAGGAGGCTCCGCGGCTCCGCACCGCCTGTCCCCTCAGCCCCCCGTCCCCGCGGGACGGGGTCCAGCTCCGCAGGGTGCCTGGGCGCACATCGGGCTCTGCGCGCATCCCTCCCTGTCCGTTCAGCGGGATGTGCCAGCCGGGATGCGCGCAGCCGCCCCTCTGTGCTGGGTGCCTGCGCGGGTGTCCGCGTTCCCCCGGTCCCCTCGGCCCCCCCGCCGCCCCTCTCCCGGAGCCAGGCGGGGGGCGCAGGCACGGCCCGCTCTGATTAGGGCCGGCTCGCCCCGGCTCTGCCGTGTTTCCGAACGCTAATGCTGTGTAATAAAAGTCCCCTGTTACAGATCATAAAAAAAGGGATTGGATTAGTATGTTTAGGTTAAAAAAAAAAAATCAATCCCCGCATCGCCCTCGCATAGATGCAACCTCTGCCTTTATATCTAATGAGAATTTACAGCCCTAACTAGGAAACAGAGACGCGGGAGTGCTCCTGATGTTTGATGTAAAAATTTGATCCAGTCTCAATCTTATTTTTTACATATCTATCTATCAATCTATCTATCTTTTTTTAGCCCTCGGAAAGAGTTTCAGCCCCCTTGATGGAAGCCGGACAGCTCTAAAAATCTTTTAAAAATTGGTTAAAAATCAGCATCATTCTGCCTGCCGCCTGAGGCTGGCCTGCGATCCTCTCTTGCAGCATCCTCCTCACCGCACCCCGGCTTTCTCCCACCGAGTCGGGGCCCACGAGCTCTCTGCGGACACCGGGGTCCTGGCCCCGCGCAGGCTGCGCTCCCTCCGGATCTGGGGCGGGGGCGGGGGGCGGCTCCTGGGGCCTTCATTCCCAGTGCAGAAATTACTAAACTATTATTAAATACCGGGCTCAAGGATGGAAACTCCGTGGGGGAACGGATGGCGGAGTCTATTTTAAAAAATAACAATAATAAAAAGAATCCTGTATAAATAGGAAACGAAAGCCAACATGTTCAAAACCCGTAATATACTCCTCGGAAGGTGCTTCCAGACAGGAATTTCCTGAAAATGAGGGTAATAGTTTTAATTATGGCTCCTAGACATTTTAAAGGAAGGCCCTCATAGCAAATTAAGGTTAGATTTGCAATCTGCAATCTCAGAACATCAAACCCAAATATCTCCACACAGAGGGAGAACGAAATTATGTTAATTGCAACTCATATTTTAGTTTTATTTGCTCCCTGAAATATTCCACCAGTATTAATGCGGGCTTTGTTTTGTTTTAGACTCAATTAAGACAATGCTTTCAGACGCATTTGTTTCAGATGGGTGTTTACTCTTTAAAGGTTTAAAGCAGAATCTCTGTAATCCGATTTGGTCACTCAAGGTTTAATTGCCAAGGAAAAAAAAAAAAGAAAAGAAAAAAAAAAGAAAAGAAAAGAAAAAAGAAACAGTGGATTTTCCGGGCGGTGGGACTTTGCTCCGCAGTTCTCGTTTTCTCCTGTGCTCAGCCCACAGTCCCGTGGTGTGCGACCACGGCCGAAACCACGCGGGGAAATGTCGCGGGTGGAAAAAAGCACAGGGGAGGTGTACAAACTGGGACACAGTGATAGATCGACAGAGCCCGAACTGCTTCATCCCTGTCGTTCTTTGCCAGGATCTTTCGCTCATAAATCTCTAAGAACTGCCGAAGCATACACCTATCTGTCTGTCTATCTATCTATCTATCTATCTACCTACCTACCTATCTATAGCTCTCTATCAATGTCTCGCCGTGTGGGTCAACATCACCGAGCCTCGAGTCCGGCTAAGAGGGACACATATAAATATATATATCTCTCTATATGTATATATACATGTACACCATATGTGTATATATATATACACCATATATAACGGCATCGGCTCCGAGGTGTGTAAAAATGGAGCACTTTCGCAGTACAAATTTCTGTCTTCAGCGTGTATTGATTTTGCGACCGCTCCCCAGCCCTTGCCCTTCGCTTTCGGCCTCCGCAAACAGCCGCTCCGCCCGCGGCCTTGGGAGATGCGCGGCCGGGAGGGGCCGGCACCGAGACCCGCACTGTGGGGATTGGATCTCGCAATCCCGCCGCCGCAATAGCGTGGGGCAGTGGTTTGTTGGGAGATGGCTGTTGAGGTTACTGGGAATAACCAGAGCAAGGGGAAGTTGCTTGGATAGGGGCTTGCTCCATCCCTAAGACGGATTTCGTCCAGTCCAGGGGGTTCTTTCCCCCACAGTCAGACCCTTCCCCACTCCCGCCTTTCGCGGCTCCCTGCACCCCTCGCCGCCCACTCTTCGAACCGGTCCCCAGTGCGCGGCCGACGGTCGCGACCCGCTCCGGGCGGCATCTCTCTGCGGCCGTGAGCTGAATTTCTCCTCTCCGGCCTGGATCCCAATTCTGGTAATTAAAATCCAGCCCAGAGCAGCAGGGTGCTGCCGCAAACCGCGGCAGCGCTCCCAGACAGGGCAGTTTCCCCTAGCACCCCACGCTCCGGCGACCCCGGAGCAGAGTTCGCTCCCGGCACCTCTGAAGCCCCTCTTACCCGGACTCGGGGCTCGGTAAGGTTGGTCCAGACGGCGATCTCCTCCCGCATGCTCATGTCGGGGTAGCGGTTCCTCTGGAAGGTGGCCTCCAGCTCCTGCAGCTGCTGGCTGGTGAAGTGGGTCCGCTGCCGACGCTGCTTTTTCTTCTTCGCCGGGTCGTCGGCGGCCCCGTCCTCGTTCTTCTGCTCGCCGCTACGCTCCTTTTCTGCGAGGGGTCGGGTTGGGGAAGGTTGGTTTGTTTGTTTTTCTTTTTTTTGTTTTGTGTTTTTTTCGCTTTGGTTTTTTTCAATACAGGCACACAAAGGCCCCCGCCCCGCACCCAGCCCTGCCCGCCCCACAGGAGGGACGCGCGGGGGCACCCACGCGTGTCCTGCTGGGCCCTGAACCTGCCGAGCACCCTGCAGCCCAACCCGGCCTTTCCCGTGGCGGCTGGGGAAAGAGCACGGAGCCCTGCCGGGCCCAGGGCACCCAGGGAGGCAGCAGGAGGGACCCACAGAGCTGCTCGGAGTGGGCCCGAGGGGTGAGCGCATTCGTGGGGAGGGGGGTCTCCGCATCACCAGCCGCTCCGCCTTTCTACGGCACCTTCTCGCTCCCTCCAAACCAAGGCGCGATCTTTGCTCCATTGTCTTTGTTGTGCTCGGCCGCGACAGGAAACTTTGGAAGGGCAGGAGTGGAAAACCCAGAAGCAATTAATTGCAAAAGGCCCCTCTCCCTCTCTGCTCCCCCTCTTAATTCTCTTTTTATAATTATTTTATTCTTCCTCTTATAGGATTTTAACACGAGGCTGAGCGAAGCCTTTCGCAAAAACCATATCGAAAGAAGGAAAGAAAAAAAACCAAAACCAAACCAGGAGGGTTTTCTCGACAGGGATTTACGCGGGCTGGAAGCAGAAATCCAGCACCGGCCCTGCGAACCCGCTCTCCTCTTTCGCCAAGGGCTCTCTGGCTGTCCCAGCCCGGATTTCGGCCCGATTTGTCCCGGTTGAAGCACTGGGAGCCGGACTGAAGGGCCTGAACGAATGTGCTCCCGGGCTGGGCCCCGGCGGCGCGGGGAAGGTGCGGCCGGGCGGTGCAGGGCCGGGGGCCGCGGTCAATCCCCGACCTCGGTCCTGCTGCTGCATAAGGCAAACACCGCGGCGAGTTTTGCCTTTTAAAGGTTTTTCTCTCCTCCATTTAACAAGGTTTTTTTCTAACCCTCTTTCAGAGGGTTTTGTCCCGCCGCCGGCGGGCCCGAGGGCATTTCTATGGCCCCGACCTCTGCGAGGTAAGCGGGAAACTAAAAATAATCGCGGGCTGAATCCAGAGTTTGGGAGGACTCGTCCTTGCAGAGCCACCCTTGAATCGCTCCTCTCTGGGAACCCTCCATAGGGAAAGGGCTGAGGGTGCGAGCGAACCACAACGGCTCAGTGGACCCCCAAAAGGGTCCGATGGCTCCGAGGGGTTTGCAGCGCAACCAAGGCCTCTCAGTACAGACACCATCGCCCCAGGCCCCCCCGGTCCCCAGATGGGCCGAGCCGCATGGCCCGGCGGCGGCGGGGAAAGAGAAACAAAAACAACCCCCGCCAAAACAAATCCTCCCGCTTTCGGCTGGGAATAGCTCGGATAAACCGGGCCGAGAGGGAGCGGGGGACGACCGGGAATCGGCGGTGGTCCCGATGGGCTCCGGCCGCGGCCCCTAGCCCAGCGCTGAATTTAAACCCTCTAGGTCTTCCCTAAAAATCTGTCCATAGCGCAGGGCTGTGACACAATTCCAGATCGTAAGGCAAGGCATCTTTGATCGGCTTTTGTAACTTTTTTTTTTTGCATTAAAAACTATTAAAATATAAAGGTATTTTGCAGTTTCTCGAGAAGAAACGTAGGCAGCTCCTCAGCCCTCCTGCAGCACCGAGGGGTCACACACAGGGGTAGGGCAAAATGGAGCAAATCTCCCTCTCTAATCTCCAATAATCCCCTCTAATCTCAGAGTCCCTTCCAGACGCCGGTCCCTAACTTTGTTTGCGAATCAGGCCGAGAGGCACAATCCAAACCCTCTTTATCACCGAGTGCCACTTCGGGACCGAATCCTGCCATAGTCACTCTCTAGGTTATGTGACCTGCTAAAACTCCGAAGAGCAACAACAGCTGTTAAAAAATTAAAATTACATAAAACATAAACTCCCTCTGAAACGGTCTTGCTGGAGAAGGAGTATCACGCTCCTTCCTGAAGCTTTTGTTCCCTTCTTCTACCTTTCCCTTGTCATTCTAAAAATGTTGCCATTTTAACTAAATGCAATCTGGGACACTGCAGCGTTCCCTGCAGCCATCGCACAAGGTGGTCAAGGCTCAGGGTTCCTTTCCTTTCCTGCGGGGAGAGTGCGCAGTCCCCGCGCGAAACCTCTCCGCAGCCGCGCACATCCCCTCCGCAGCGGCCCGCGCTGCCTGCCTTGGCCCAAGACTGCCTCTCCGGCTCTGCCGGCCCTTTCTTTCTTTTTAAAATTTTTTTTTCGCTGACAGAGAGATCTTTTTCCATCTCTGCACCACCCGAGCTGGAAAATAAACCCGGGCAAAAGCTGACATTATTTCAGAAACATCCGGCAAAACCGCACTCCCCTAAGAGCCCCCCTTCCTCCCGATCCCATCAATTAATAACTGCGTTTTTTATTTAAAAGTAAATAAAACAAATAAAAGAGAGCTGCTCCCGGGATGGGACTATGGAGCCATGTGTGTCCTCCCGGCGGGCTGTCAGCGCCCGGCACGGCGGAGGCGGCAGCTCCAGGAGGGCCCCTGCACCCCGCTCCGGCTCCCGGGGCTCGGTCCGGATGGAGCCGCCGGGATCACCGGCAGCTCTTGCTCACCCTTGTCCCTCCATTGCCTCTGGTTGCGCGGGGGGTGCGGGCA
>WBMZ01007125.1:711-41228 GCA_013400975.1 Atrichornis clamosus | reverse complement strand
TCCAGCTGTGTCCGTGCGTGTCCGGGTGCCCCCGCGCGGCGCCCGCGCGCAGCCCCGTCCGTGCCCGCGGGGAGTGGCCCGGCGCCGTCGCCCCGCCCTCTGCGTGATGACGTCATCGTGGGCTGGGTGTGCGCGCTCCCGACACTTCCGGGTTCCCCGGCCGGAGACGCGGAGCCGGTGAGCGGGGGGGCTGGGGAGGCACCGGCGGTGCGGGGTGAGGGGAGCCGTGGGGTGCGGGGATCTGACAGGCGCTGCGGAGTGATGGGGTCTGACGGGGGGTGCGGGGTGAGGGGCGCCGTGGGGTGCGAGGGTCTGACACGGGCTGCGGGGAGAGGGTGTCCGACGGGGGTGCGGCGTGAGGGAGTCTGGCGCGGGGTGTGGAGTGTTGGGGCTCAGCCGGGGGGGCAGGGTGAGGGGGTGCAGAGCCGTGTAAACAAGCGCTGTTACCCCAGCTCCCCACGGCAGCTCACCCTTCGCCAGAGCCGGGCAGGCCCCGATCCCTGCCCACCCACCCAGATGCCCCCACAGACACCCCCGCAGGCCCCGGTCTGTCCGTGCCAGGCCCCGCACGCGTGGGCTGCCCTGCCCAGCCAGCAACCTTGGCCCCTCACTGCTCCTTTCCGTGTCCCCCATGACAGGGGACAGCAGGTCAGATGTGCCACTCCATGGGACCCCACCGGGGACTGATGTCTGGTCCTCGATCTGCTCCCACCAGCGCTGACACTCCAAACCTTTTTGCCTATTCCTCCCACCACCCAGCGATCCCGGCACTTGTGGGATCCTTACAACTTTCCCTGATTTATCATGCGTTACATTTTCAATAAATCACGTTTAAATGAGCAGTCTCAAACAAGCTCTGGGCTGTTTTTGTGTCATATGTAGAGTTTTAAAAGCTGTTTGCTCATTGCCTTCCTTGCAGCGACCCCCGTTCCCCCTGCTGAGGCATGCGAGCCGCCTGCCCAGCCGGATGGCACCAGGAACACCAACTGGGAAACTCCAGCGCTGGGAACCCAAAGCAGCACAAAAACTGGGAGTATAAACCTGGGAACATCTTGCCTTAACACGCTGGGGGTTTCACAACCTGCTTGGCCCATGCATGGCTGCTCCAGCGCTGCGGAAAATGAACTCCAGCTCTCCCTGTGGCTCTGGCAAACTGTAGCCTGGTGCAGGAGTAGGTAGCAGGCTGAAGGAAATTCCCAGTTTGGAGTGTTTGGAAAGCACAGCCTCACCATCCAGGCCAGTGTGGAGCTCGGTGTCTGCTCTTCCTCCCCTGGCTGCTCCTGGGCTCCGGTGGGGCAGAAGCTGGACGGGTTCATCGGCAGTGATGCTTCTCCAGCCACCAGCAGGTTTGTCAGCTGTGAGGAGGACGGTTCCATAGGGCTGAGGGTGGTGGCATGGTCTCATCCCTCACTCCATGCCTACGTTCCTGCTGTGGGAATCACAGCACTGCCGCAATCGGGCCAGGCTGGGCACAGGGAAGGAACCAGAGCTGGACCATGAGGGTCCTGCTGGGGCTCTGTCCTGCCCTGACCCTTGCTGAGCTGTTTCTGAGGGGTTTTATCCTCCAACCAGCCAACCCCTGGCCATACCACTGGCTTTCCTGCTGCGGGGCTGCCTCTGGGCTCAGCCTGTGTTGTATCGTGGCCGGGAGCGCTTGGCTCTGGGTGGAAAGCAGAGGCTGTGTGAGAGGAGAGGGCTGTCCCCACACCGGCCCTTGCACCCACCGTGCCCTCAGAGCCCCCATGTCCCCAGGGCCCTGGTGACTGGCACAGCACTCGTGCTGGGAAAATGACTGGCTCCGTGTCCAGGCCTTGAGTCAGCGCTCACGCCGCCGTCGTGGGCTGTTGTTTTCCACCCGCAGAGCACAGGCAGTGACCTGCTGTGTATTTATAACTCGCCTGTTGGGAGCCTGAGGAGCCGAGCGCTGGCACGGGGGCTCTGCCTCTGCCAGCACGAGCCTTGGTTCCAGCTGTTCCCAGAGAAGCTGGCTGGTTTGCAGCAGGGTGGGAAATCAGCAGCTCTGCCCTCGCACCGTGACTCTCCTCCTCGGTAGGTCGGACTCCCTGCCTGAGGTTGTTCCTCACTTGTTTGATTTTCCCTGTTTTGCTCAGGGAGTCGCTGGGGTGGTGATTGCTGGGAAACCTCGTGGGTTTTCTCTGCTCTGGATGTGCTTGTCTTTGTGTTCGCACATCCATCACATCTCTTATCTTTCCAAGATAACAAGGAACAGCCGTGGCTTTCCAGGATCTGCCTGGAAGTGCTCCAGAGCCCTCTGGTTCTTTCTAGACCCAGCGCCAGGGCTGGTGGCCCGAGTTCCCCGTGTTTCACCCAAGACTTGTTAGGTGGAATCCACCTCAGAGCTGCTTCCTTGCACTCGTTATTCAGGAAAGTGCTGTCCCAAGAGAAGTGGTGCTGTGTGGATTTATGGTGCTGGAACAAACTGGTTGGACTGGTTGTGGTGGGAGTGGAGAGTCCCGTGGTGAAGGTGGCAGGTTGTCCTCCTAGGCTCTCACCTCCTGCAGCATTGGAGAGGTGATGCTGGCAAAGAGAGCATTTTGGGGGAATAACACTCTAAAACTTAGACAAGGTCTTTGCAAAACCTCTGCTGTCACCCCTTCTCCTGAAACCAGCTCAGGACTCCAGGCTGGTCCTGGAGCTGGAACACCTCTGCTGCCTCCCTGGGCAGGAGAAATGCCACCCTCATGTCTCCCACCCTCAGATCTCCTGCCCTTGAGTCTCTCACCCTTGGGTCTTCTCCCAGTCCTGGGTCTCCTCTAAGTCTTGGATTTCCCACTCTTGACTCTCCCACCTTCAGTGTCTCGGGTGGGATGTGTCTCTTGTCCTCAGGGTGTAGCAGGAGGTGATGGGGGAAGGGGCAGAGGCTGCCCAGCCCTGAGGAGCTGGAACCTCTGGGGTGGAAGGCAGAGATGGGGGTGGCTCTCTGTGGTCCTTGTCACTGGTGCTGCCACTTTGGGGACTCCTCACTCCCCCCACAGCAGCCTCTGAGCCAGAGGTTAACTTCCCTGTAATCCCTGTGCTCCCCCATTTCTGTGTTGCAATCCAAGGAGAGGAAATCTTATGACAAGTCACAGCGAGAACAGTTTCCTTTTCTCTGCAATCGTCTGTGAACTCGGGAAACACTGAGGATCCACCCCGGGTTTGGCCCCAGGGAGCTCTTGTCCTGCTGCTCCCAGTAGGGCCTGGTGGTACCATGGAATGCTCCGGGTCTGGGTTGCTCCAGGTTTGGGTTTCTCCAGATCTGAGTTACTCCAGGTTTGGGTTGCTCCAGGTTTGGGTTGCTCCAGGTTTGGGTTGCTCCAGGTTTGGGTTGCTCCAGGTTTGGGCTGCTCCAGGTTTGGGCTGCTCCAGATCTGGGTTACTCCAGGTTTGGGTTTCTCCAGATCTGGGTTACTCCAGGTTTGGGTTGCTCCATGTTTGGGTTACTCCAGATTTGGGCTGCTCCAGATCTGGGCTGCTCTGAACTTGGTCTGCTCTGGGTTTAAGCTGCACTCGACTTGGGCTGCTCTGGGTTTGGCCCACTCCAGATTTGGGCTGCTCTGGGTTTAAACTGCTCAGGATTTGGACATTGCTGCCTTCAGGACGGGCCCTGGCTGTGTAGGAGCTGCTCAGCAAACCACAGCTGTGTCCAGGCGTGGCAGGAGAGGGGCAGGTTGATGCCATCAGCTCTGCTCAGGGAAAGCTCTGGGTTTTTTGTGTTGGCTTGGAAATAAAATCTGAAACATGGATGCCATTCCAAGTCCATTGTCTGCTGGAGGCATTTCCAACCCTGCAGCCCATGGCTGGGCTCCCCTTCTCCATTTGGATAGCAAATGGTTCCAACTTACAGGAATAGCTTGGTAAGACAGGGGGAATGGTTTTATACTGACAGAGGAAAGGATTAGATGGAATATTGGGAAGGAATTCCTCCCTGTAAGGGTGGGGAGGCCCTGGCACAGGTTGCCCAGAGAAGCTGTGGCTGCCCCTGGATCCCTGGAAGTGCCCAAGGCCAGGTTGGACGGGGCTTGGAGCACCCTGGGATAGTGGAAGGTGTCCCTGCCCATGGCAGGGGAGTGGGAAGGAGTGGTCCTTAAGGTCCCTTCCACCCTGAACCATTCTGGGATTCTATGAATAAATTCCTTGTCCAGCGTCTCACATCCTTAGGAAGCTTTGGACAGTAGCAGCTGCTGGAGCAGCTCTCGGACCCTTTTCCACACTGAGTCCCCCCGTGTTTGGTGAGGGATCAGCCATGGAGTGAGGGATCAGCCATGGGGTAAGGGATCCAGCCATGGAGTGAGGGATCAGCCATGGGGTAAGGGATCCAGCCATGGAGTGAGGGATCCAGCCATGGAGTGAGGGATCAGCCTTGGGGTGAGGGATCCAGCTGTGCTTAGTGGGGGATCCAGCTGTGTTTGGTGAGGGATCCAGCCATGGAGTGAGGGATCCAGCCATGTTTGGTGAGGGATCCAGCCATGGAGTGAGGGATCCAGCCGTGTTTGGTGAGGGATCCAGCCATGGAGTGAGGGATCCAGCCATGTTTGGTGAGGGATCAGCCATGGAGGGAGGGATCCAGCTGTGTTTGGTGAGGGATCCAGCCATGGAGTGAGGGATCCAGCCGTGTTTGGTGAGGGATCAGCATGGAGTGAGGGATCCAGCTGTGCCGGGGGTGTCCTGCTGGCACCACGTGCTCTCTCAGAGGCTCCAGGCACAGCCCGGTTTCGCGGACGGCTCCGAGGAGGAACAGGGCAGGGAGCCAAGAGTCAGAAGTCAAAGGTCCCTTGTTGTCTGCAAACCCCTGCAGTGGCAGCTGACCCAGCCAGGCTGCCCCACACTGCTTGGATCAGGGTTTCCCATAGCAGCAGGGCACTGGTTTTTCTCTGTCTCCCACCGAAGTACCCCTGGCACCCCCCAGAGCAGGGAGATCCTGGGGTTCATCTGCCTCATGGAGAACCAGGAGCCTTCCAGTACTTAAAGGAACTTGTATAAAAAAGGTGGAGAGGGATTTTACACAGGCAGTGATAGGACAAGGGAGAATGGTTTTAAATTAAAACTGGGGATTCAGATTGGATATTGGGAAGGAGTTCCTCCCCATGAGGGTGGGCAGGCCCTGGCACAGGGTGCCCAGAGAAGCTGTGGCTGCCCCTGGATCCCTGGAAGTGTCCAAGGCCAGGTTGGACAGGGCTTGGAGCAGCCTGGGATAGTGGAAGGTGTCCCTGTCCATGGCAGGGCTGGAACTTGTCTTGAAGGTCTCTTCCGACCCAAACCATCCTGGGATTCCATGATTCCTTCCCATCTTCCCAGACAGCTCTGTGCCAAGAGGATCTGTCCCAGCTGGGTTTGGAGCAGCATCACTCCTCTGTGTGATGTGTGAGATGGAGAGCTGAGCTGCTGTCACCTCTCCCCAGGCTCTGCTGGGGGGTGACACCCCCTTGTCTGGGCCACCTCACACCACTCCCATGGTTTCTGGGAGCCTTGTTCAGGCTCAGACATTGCAGGTGCCGTAGGGAGAAGGGCAGCAGTCCCTGGCCAGACCTGCCTGGCAGCTCTCCCAGCCCAGGGGCTGCCTGAGGACACCTCGTAGGGGTTCATTACTCCCTGCTGCTCTCTTGGCCATGCTCTGTTTTGCCTGAAACTCTCCCAGTCCCTGGGAAGCATCCCGGGAATCCCGGAACCTTTCCATGCGGGTCACTCCCAGCCCAGATCCCGCGGTGTCCCGGCCATGAGCACCTGCAGAAAGCCTCGGGGCAGGATCCATCCCTTTTTGTGGCACCAGCAGCCCTTCCCCAGGCAGGTGAGGGGGGTGTAGCCCCCGGGAGCTCAGCCATCCCCTCCTTGTCCCACAGGTGAGATGTGAAGGCAGCAGGAGTGGCAGCAGCGGAGATGCATTCCAGCCACCCCGAGGACCCCAAGGAAGCCATACAGGTGAGCCAGGCCCCCCAGTGCTCCCCAGAGAGCTCCCAGAGCAGCTCCAGTCCCTGCTGGGGATGTGGTAGGACTTGGGGGTGCTGCCAGCTGGGATTAGGATGGTTTATATTGGGATTGGGAAGGGATCCTTGATGGTTCATCTGGGCTGAGGGATTAAAGGAAATAAGGTGTGGGGGTTCAATCACACCAGGCTCTTCCTTGGCCTTTGCAGGACCCCACATGGGGCAAGGAAGGTGCTCAGCCCTGATACCTGGGTGAAGAATTGTTGTTCCCCCTCAGTTTGGGGTCTCTTCACCCAACTTTGGGACTCTAAACACATTCAACAAGCAAAATTCAACACCAATGGTTAAACCAAGTGTTTAATTAATCCCACAGATGGATTCGTGCGTGCCTGATAAAATCATTCACACTCTTTAATCCTCTGAGCCCTCAGTGCTCCTTCCTTGGGCCAGCAGATCTGGGGGGCTGGAAAACAGCACCCCAATAAGGGACACACTCCCCTGGCTGTTGCTCCCTGCAGCTGCTGGAGCTCTTATTTAGATGCTGAAAAAAATATCCCAGGCTGGAAATTTAATATGGGTTTGTGCAGCCAACCCAGGCTCGAGTCAAAATCTGTACAGCCCTGGTCAGGGAACATTCAGCATTTGCTGGGAATACTGCATGATGCTGAAACGTGTGGATTGTTTGGTTGGAATTTGAGGAGGAATTTGTGGTACCTGCTAGGAAACACAACCTTGATTTAAAATAAGGTCGATTAGGACACCCGGGCTCAGCTGCTTTAGGAAAAAAATCCTCTCTACCAGTGTGAAATTGTTAAATTCACTGAACTTGCTGCTTTTGACTGGTGGAAGAGGAAGCAAAGCTGTTGGAAGGCAAAATTCCCACATCCCAGCTTCAGAGCCCACTGAGTGTCTCCGAAGGCAGCAGCTAAATCCCGGTGTCTTTCCAAACCCCAGTGTTTGGGGGCCATCCCCAGCAGTGCCCGAGGGTTCCCCCAGCACAGCCGGCCAGGTCGATGACTTTGATTTCTGCTGGCGGCCCCGTGTCACATGTCACATGTCACATGCTGCTTGGGCTGACCTGCACGAGCTCGGGGGCTGTGTTCCCTCCTCGGAGTTTCTCCTTTCTCTCCCACACTCAATCCTCGTGTCTCCCCCGAGAAAGTGCCTGGAAGGAACCAATTCCTTTTTCCCCATCCCCTTAAGCCGTTTGCTGTCTGCAGAGGAAGCACTACACTCTGTAAACCCAACCCTAGTTCTGAAACACCAGCTAAAACTGCATAAATTATTGGTTTTTTAACAAAATAAGCCAGATGCCAGGAGGGTGAGTCCCCAGGTTGACCTGTTCAGCCACTGCGAAGGATGAGGCGGGAATCGCGTGGTGCCTCGCTGTGCATGAGCCTTACTGGGTTTTGAGCCCTTTTACATGAAACCCTTCCTAACACTTCCATTTTTGTGATCCAACCACGCTCCTCCTGCCGTGCAGCTGATCAAGAAGCAGCTGGTGAATGCCATCAAGGCGCTGCAGAAGCAGTACGTGAGCTCGGACGCCGTGGTCACCAGCGATGACGGCAACGCCAACACGCTCTGCAGCGCCCTGGAAGCCGTGTTTGTGCACGGGCTGAAGGCAAAGCACATCAAGGCAGAGACTGGGGGCAAAGGGAAGAAATCAGGGGCTCGGGGCCCCCTTCCCCAGCCGGTCTTTTGGGGCCTGCTGAAGAGCATCACACATCGGTGAGTGGCTGTTGCTGCTGGCAGGGATTCGCACGGCCAGGTTTATCCCTTCTCTTTGGTGCCGTCAGATTCAGAGAATGAGGGGGATTACTCGATGGACAGATGTGTCTCTACCCCATCCCTGTGCTCAGTCCCTTCAGCTGCAGGGAGAGATGCTCTCACAGGGGCTTGGGGGGCTGCCCAGGACCCTGGGAGATGGAGGTAGGAGAGCGAAGCCCCTGTCACGCCAAGCGGGGCTGGGATCCCCCAGCCCCTCTCAGCATGTGCTGGGGGGGAGCTGATGTTCCCAAACAGTTGAGGAATTAAACTGAAGGCACACCCCTTCCTTATTTATTTTTGAGTGCCAGGCTGGATGTGGGGACTCAGTGTCCCAGTGGAAGCCCAGTGACCACACTGGTGTCCAGCAGCATCCCAGCACAACGCAGGGATCTGGGCTCTCTCCTGAGCTGGATCTGCTGGGACTGCTTGGCCCCATTTCCCCACGTCTCAACCAGCCTTTGAGGAGGTCTCTCCTGGGTGATCACTATTTACTGGGGTTTTTCTGAGCCACTCCCTAAGCCAAGTTCACCCACAGTAAATAACAGCCCACACAAATTGTTCTGAAAGCCTTATCCAGACCCATCACTGACTCCTAAATTATGAAAGAGCAGATGAAAATAACTCTTTCACATGCTACGGGGGATATTTTTGTGCCCTTTGAAGGTTTTTTCTTCTGTCTTGAGAGACAGATTAAAAAAGAAATCTTACAAAACTTTTGCTCTGGTTTTTGAGGCGTCTGCAATGCCAGCATGAGCTGGAAGCAGGGAGGATCAGGGAGTGTGGTGTCGCTGTTGGATTTTAGGGAAGAACAGTTGAATTCAGGAGTTTGAGATTACCTGAGCTCAACCCCAGCCCAGTTGGTTTTTGGGGCTGCCACAGCAGTTTTCACTGTGTTTTGGCTGCCTTTAAATTTGAAGTGAGGATTGAGACACGTGGTTGTCACCAAGGAGGATCCAGCCAGCACAAACCCCACTAATATGCAGGGACAGCAGGAATTCTCCCCTTTGCATCCTTGGTCCAGTGCAAGCCATGGGTGGGAGATGCCTCCAGTCAGAGCAGGGAGGAGCAGCCGGAGGCACCCCAGGGCTTCCTGGGGTCCTCACCAACTTTGGGACGTTCAGGAGCTTTTTTTCTCCATAGCAAACCACATTTTCCACAAAGGAGAGAGATTTTCCACAGCCAGTTTTGTCCCAGCTCCTGAACTCTGTAGCAGAGCAGGTTGAGCAATGTCTGATGGAGGCTCTGCCCTTCCCCTACCCCACGATGCACCCAAACAGCCACTCACTCCTGCTCCGGTCTTTTTCCTCCTTTTTCCCAGAAATATCGTGTCGGAGCTGGAACAGCTCATGTTTATCAACACGGACGTGGGGCGCTGCCGTGCCTGGCTGAGGCTGGCGCTCAACGACGGCCTCATGGAATGTTACCTGAAGCTGCTGCTCCGGGATCGGGCCCGCCTGCCCGAGTACTACCAAGCCCCAGCTCTGCTCCTGGATGCCGAGGAGTGCGAGTTTCTCCTCTGCTACCTGCAGGGTCTGTCATCCCTGACCTTCGAGCTCTCCTACAAATCAGCAGTTCTGAACGAGTGGACCATCACCCCGCTGTCCCTGTCAGGTCTGTGTCCCGTGTCGGAGCTGCTGGAGCCCCTCACGTCCTCGGCGTCCGAACCCCGCAGGAAAGCGTCGCTGGGTTCCATCTCCCAGTCCTCGGGGTCAGACGAGATCGAGATCCAGCCCTCTGTCCTGCCCATCAGCAAAGCCTGCAGCAAGATCAGGCTCACGTCGTCCTCGCTGAGCCTGAACACCACGAGCTCGTCCCAGCTCTCCTCCAGCCTGGGCTCCGACAGCATCCCCCCGGCTCCCTGCGCCCGCAGCCCCGAGCGCGGCCAGGAGCTGCTGTCCGGAGATTCCGACCTGGGGACAGCCACTGCCGAGGACCTGGACAGGTCCCTGCAAGAGTGAGTCTTTCCCCAGATCTCCTCTCCAAAGGGATTTTTAACCCTCTCTGGGCTCTCGTTATTTTCTCTCTATAGGCAGGAAGTCTTTCTCCCTGGTTTCCTTTAACAAGCTGGTTTTTCCCTCCTGGAAAGAGCTTTTGTTCTTTTTATGAACCACTCGGCACAGCTCACTGAGACTCTGCTGCCACTGCAAATGAGCTCATGGCCACTGAAGTGTGTGTGTGTCCTCTTACCAGGGCAGAAACGTCAGAAAAATGCTGCTCCCTGGTTTCAGGGATGTCACATCTTCCTGGCACACACTGGGGGATGCTCCAGGGCTTTCCACAGGGGGAAAGAAATGAGTTTGGTCACAGGGAAGGGTTATAATTTGCAGCTTCAGTGGATCATTCAGAGGAGGGAGTTGTTGGTTTGTCATCCTTGTGACTTATTCCTGCCAAGCATCCAGCACAAAGATTTCCAGGGTTATATAAGCTCTGAGTAATGAGTAAATATTTTCCCTGCCACCTTTAAAGTGTGACTTTGAGGGAGCCGAGCCTCAGGGTGATGCCTCTTCCCAGTCTTCGGGAAGATTTAGAGCTGCAGGCTCTGCTTCCCCATCCAGAACAGCATCATTCCCTACTTCCAGCATTTTGCATCATCCAATGATCCTGGAAGAACCTGCCTTGATTGGATTAAACTCGTGATGGAGACGCTCTTTTGAGTTTTAATGTTGAGCTGGTTTAATTCTGGGACTGGCAGCGAAGTGGGACCACGGGAACAGCCAATCTTCTGGCCAGACTCCACTATTAATTGCTCATTAATGAAAACAATTGGAATTTGGCACATGGTCCAAGGCTGGATTCAAGTCCAGGAGCTGTACGTGGGGCTGGGGCTGAGTGAGGAGCACCCAGCACTCTCCCTCCATCCACCAAATTAATGTATGTAATTGGGAAATGCTCCCATTGCAGGCAGGGTCCTGCTGCCGTGCCGTGGGGCTGACACAGCTCTGTGGGGCACAAATCCCACATTTTTCTGTTGGCATCACTGGAATTTTCCAGCCATACGGTGCTGCCACCCCATGGAAGCCAGCAGTGGTTCTGAGCCCTTTCTCCATGGTTACAATTTGCAGTAACTGGGGGGTTTTACAGGTGTGGGTTACTGAGCTGCCTTCCAACCGGTCACTTTTCCGTTTCAAGGGTGCTGTCCGAGTTCAGCAAGGCCAGGCCGAGCCCGGAAGCTCCGGAGGGACGGCTGATTCCCAGCGTGCCGGGCTGCTCCCCCCGGCCGCCCGCAGGCCCCCCGGCATCGCCCGCCCGCCCGGCACCGACCCCTGGGACACACCAGGAGCCTTCCCCTGGCACCGACATCCCTGCTGGGACAGGTGACCCAGCGCCCGCCGGCCCTGCGGATGGCGATGCCGGCAGCACGTCCGGAATTCCAGCCCCGCTCCAGGATGGTCCGGGCAGAGCAGAGAGCGGCGGCAGCGAGGAGGACCAGGCAATCCGCAGCCCCTCGGCCCAGTGCCTGCTCTCTCCCCTGCTGGGGTGCCGGGTAGGTGTCACAGCTCCTTCCCTTCCCATCTTCTCGGATTTGTGCCCAGTGGTAAAGGGAAATTAAACTGGGGAGAGCTCTGAGTAGGCACTTCTTTTCCAGAACTGGGGAACCCCAGAATGGCTTGGGTTGGAAAGGACCTTAAAGCCCATCCAGTTCCACTCCCTGCCATGGGCAGCGACACTTTCCACTCTCCGAGGTCACTGCAGGCCCTGTCCAGCCTGGCCTTGGACAGTTCCAGGGATAGATTTCTCCGAACTCCCATTTTCCCTGCTGCTCCCACTTGGTTGTCAGTGATGGTCCCCACTCCGTGAGCATCTTCCTGGACCCCATGGAGCTGTGGCCGTGCAGCTGCTTCAGGAGAAACTGGATCAAAGTCTATGTTCCCTGGTAAAGGAGGCACCAAGGCTTTTGAAGCCCTGCCTGGCCTGTCAGTCACACCTCTCCAGGAGCAGCTGCAGCAGGAAGTTTTGGCTTTGTTAAGGGTATTGGAGAGGGATGAGCTCTCACACAAATCTGGCCATGTGCAAGTGATAAAACAGCCCTGGAGTCAACATTCTCCTGGGGACTTTTCTTCATTAATGCTCCACGTAAGAGGAGGAAAAGGGTTGACTGGACAGGAAACAAAGTCGTTTCTCAGTGGAAAAGTCCCCCTGCAGCACATCTGTTCCCAGAGCAGGATGGCATTCCCGGGTGTTGGGCTTGAGCAGTGGCGGATTTCCCCTGCTGCCACTGGGAGCTCATCCACATCCACTGGCTTTGGCTTTTGGGAAACTCTTTGAACAGCCCCGTCCTCTGTCTAATTTGTTATTCACTTTTCCGTCCTGGTTCCCATTGTTTCCATCCTGGTTCCCATCCTTTCCATCCTGGTGAGGGTAGGATATAACTCACACCCCCCAAACCATTTCTCCCTTTGCTCTCTGCTCCTTTCAGTTCCCTCCCGCTTATCCCATTTCCGCTGCTTCCTCGTGGTCTGGAGCCAGTTTGGCCTAATCTATGTATAACATACTGTGTCAACAGGAAATTCCCCCTGCTCTCCCATGACTCATGGAACAACCTGCGTTCCTGCCCCTGGAGTAATCCGGGAGCCGCCACCCGTGATCCTCACCGCAGGGTGGTGACAGCTCTTCTGCTGTCACTTGGTTTGTTATTCAAAATCAGAGGCTCTTGGAAGGCCGGGAAGGGGAGCTGAGAGGACGTTCCTGTTGGGATGCAGCCCTGGAAGGGATGTGCTGGGTCTAGGAATGCTGTTCCCTTGTGCCAGGGCACTGAGCTGGGTTGTTTTTTCCTCCTGGTGTTTGCCCAGGGACCTTGTCCCAGAACCTTGCTCCTTACAGGAGGAATTTCCCCATGGAAAGGGTGGTCAGGCTTTGGAAGGGGCTGCCCAGGGAGGTTTGGAGTCCCCATCCCTGGAGGTGTCCAAGGAGCGGCTGGCCGTGGCACTCAGTGCTCTGGGCTGGGGACAAGGTGGGCATGGGGCACAGCTTGGACTCAAAGGGCTTTTCCCCCTTAATGATTCTGTGATTCCTGTAGCCAGAAAAACTCCTGGAGAAACTCTAGCTGTGTGTTCTTCTGCCCATGGGTCTCACCCCATCCTGGCACATGCAGACAGAGGTTTCTTCTGCCTTCCCTGCATGGCTCAGGCCCTTGGAGCATCCTCTCATGAGCCATAGGTCTCCATTTCGTCCTGGACATCTTCTCTGTGCCTCTCCACATCTCTGTTCTTCCTGGTGCTGCTGCTCCAGATAAGCTCATGCCCTTCCATGGCAGGCTGGAATTTCACCCCCATCAGTAACACTCCATGGACCAAATATCTGTGGTCACTGCAGGGAACGTGCTCTCCTTCCACAGTGATTTTAGTGGGAGAGAACTGATTGATTTTGGACTTTGTAATCCCACCAGAATACAATCCCAGTATTTTCCCATTGTTGACACAGTCCCACGGAGCATTCTGTGATCAGAGGGAGCAAGGGAGCCATCTGCCTGGGAATGGCCAGCAGAAAATCAGAAAGTCATGGAATGGTTTGGGTAGGAAGGGACCTTAAAGCTTATCTCGTTCCAACCCCCTGCCATGGACAGGGACACCTTCCACTGGATCCCAGACATCAGTGCCTGGGATTTGGGCTGCACAGGAGCAGCCCCTGGGAGCGGTTGCTGTGGATGTGTGTATCTGAGGGGCACGGGGTGTTTGATAAGCTTCATAATTAATATATTTCATTTTTTAACAGAAGAGAAAGAGCTGGATCTCAGAAGATGATTTCTACAGACCTTCCCTGGGAGAGAGCGGCGGGAGCACGGCCGACACCAACGGCTTCGGGCCCGAGGGGGACAGCGAGGGGCCAGCCCCGGGGCTCATCAGTGCTCTGGACTTGGAAAGGCTCTCGGTGCCATCCTCGGACGGTGGGAAGCCCAGAATGTCCCCGGAGCGGGAGCAGAAGGGCTTCAGCGTGGTGCACCGCAGGCAGATGGGTACGTGCCCCTCATGCTCCCGGGGTGCTGGGGCTGTCCCGGGGAGGATGGGCTGTCTGGGGAGAGCTGTCAGCTGTTGAGAGCTGATGGCAGCACAGAAGGCAGTGGAGCAGCTTCCCGAGGCTTTGCTGAGCCCTCAGTGGCTCTGGTGGGAAGCATTGTAAGGGAGAGGGGACACACTAAGGGTCTGTCTATCCTGCAGGACACCTTTCCTTTATGCTGTCCCTCTTGTTCCCAGCCTCAAATCCCAAATGCAGGGGGACAGAAACCGAAATTCAGGGGGACAATGATGGAGACCAAAGTCCTGTCAGCTCCTGCCCCAGCCCACCACCCACCAGGACCAGCTCTCACACCTGCCATGGTGTGAGAGCCTCGGGGTGCCTGCTCTGAGCCCCTCTCGGCTTTTCTCTCCCCTCTGACTTCCCCTTTCTCCCTTCAACTGAGCCATCTCTTGCCCCAGGTCTCTCCAACCCTTTCCGCGGGCTGCTGAAGCTGGGCAGCCTGGAGCGGAGAGGAGCCATGGGGATCTGGAAGGAGTTTTCCTGCGAGCTGTCCCCGCTGGAGCTGCGGCTCTTCCTGGACCACGAGGACCGGATCTGCGTGGAGAGCTACTCCCTGCTGCGCTGCGAGGCGCTGGCCCTCACCCACTCCGACGGCCGCTTCGAGCTGGTCTTCCTGGGGAAAAAACTCTACCTCCGAGCCCCTTCCCGGGACGAGGCCGAGGACTGGCTGGACAGGATCCGCGAGGCGCTGCACAAGTGCCGGCCGCAGCTGGAGGAGGAGGAGTGGGAGACGCTGGAGTATCCCGAGGATGGAGGCGAGGGCCAGCCCGTCCAGGGTGACTCCAGTGCTCTCCAGTACAGCGACGTGCCTGGGAACGGCTTGGACTGGAGTCCAGCTCCAGAACCAGAGCTGGATGCCATAAAAGAGGCTGTGCTGTACCTGGACGTAGACAAAACCTGGGTCCCTTTTATCTTTTCGCTGTCTCTAGAAACTCTAAAGTGCTTTAAAATCAGGAACAATGACAAAATTTTAAGCAACAGTTACGGTATAGAGACCATCCAGGACATCCTTCCAGACACGAGCCTGGGGGGACCTGCCTTCTTCAAGGTGATCACCTCCAAGGCTGTGCTGAAGCTGCAGGCTGAGAATGCAGAGGAGGCAGCCTCATGGAGGGAGCTGGTCCGAGAGGTGCTCATGTCCTACCTGGAGAGCGCCGAGGAGGCGCTGACCCTGGGGGGCAGCTTGGATGGGCACTCCCAGGTGGTCCTGAAGAACATCGTGAAGGAAAACGGCTTCCTGTTGCAGTACCTGGTGGCCATCCCCATGGAGAAGGGCCTGGACTCGCAGAGCTTCATCTGTGCAGGTACAGAACCATGGAATGGTTTGGAAGGGACGTTGAAGGTCATCCGGTTCCATCCATGGGCAGGGACACCTCCCACTATCCCAGGTTGCTCCAAGCCCCATCCAACCTGGCCTTGGACACTGCCAGGGATGGGGCAGCCACAATGCTCCGGTTTCCCAGGAATCCCAGGCACCACAAGATCCCCTTGGTGGGGATATCCTCAGTCAGGGGCACCTTTGGTGTCCTGTGGGCACAGGGTGAGCCCCCCATGCTGGGTCCCCATCCCACCCCAGCCCAGTCCAACTGGGACGTTACTGGGCTCCCACTTAAGATGCTTTTGGTACAGACAGTGGGGAGCAGGGATTGAAGCAACCTTAGGTGGACCAGGAGGCCCAGGACTCTCTTCCTGGGCCTTTTGAGGCCCCAGCCTGTGGGGAAGGTGCAATGTGGAGCAGTTTTTCCGGTAAGGCAGCACAGGAGCGGGGATTGCCGTGGGTGTGACGGGCGGATTTTGCCAAACAATCATTTACCCTCCCCCTGCCGCCGCTCGGCGCGCGGGGCGACGCTGCTGGCACCTCGCTGACCTCTGCACGTGTCATTTGCTCTTTACCTCCCTAAGTTAATTAAATTTCAGATTTCTCTCCTGCTTCAATTACATTTCTTGTGCCCTCCAGCAGGTTGGGTTTTTCCTTTTAGTCTCTCTCCTTTTTTTATATATATATTTTTTTTTTCCCTGGTCTATTTGGTCTCTGCCTTTCCTTCCAGGCTCTGTCCTGCATCCTCCACCTCCCCACAGCTGGGAGCAACAAGGCAAAAAGATATATTCCCAGTTTTTATGGGTAGGGTTTCTTTACGGATCTGCCTGCCCTGGTTTCAACCCCTCCCAGCCTGACACTTGATATGTTCCCTTCCATCTCAGTTTAATGAGCAATAAAAAATGGTTTTTATTATTAATTCAGAAAGCAACACCTGATCTCCATAAATATTTTGTGGGGATGAGCTCCAGCCATTCCAGAGTGTGACGGATGGGGTAATAAAGCCAAGCTGGGTTTCCCACTGCTGTAATAAAGGGCTTTTTGGGTTAATCCGTCCTGACCTCATCCCTTGCAGATGAGGTTTCGGTACCCTGTGACAGCAGCGGAAAAGAAAAGGGCTGAGTAAAGGTAAAATAGGGCAAAGCTACTGATGGAGGTCATGGGGCAGCAGGTGGGATTTAGGTTCTTCCCTAAACCACTAGGGTATTTCCAGAATTCACTTTTTTTAAAAAAAATCAAACCAAAACAATTGAACCACTTGGATGGAAGTGGGTTCAGGGGATAGTTCCACCTCCTTTTTATGGAGAAAAAGCAAAGCAGCAACTGCTGGACCATCATGGTCTGAAATCCACGAGGAAGGGGCTGGGGACCTCACACTGAACGTCCTGCAGGTGCTTTAGCTGATCTCCCACCCTTCCCAAAGCGTTGTTTTTCCCTTCTCCCCTCCCAACATTTCCCTCTGGCCCCGGCACTGATGGGCACAGGCTGTGAGGCAGCAGAGTCCCCTCTCACTCCCTGCTCCCCGCAGGCTGCTCCAGGCAGGTCGGCTTCTCCTTCGCCAGGCCCAAGCTCTGCGCCTTCTCCGGGCTCTACTACTGCGACAGCTGCCACCGGGATGACGAGACCGTGATCCCCTCCCGCCTCATCCACAACTGGGATCTCGCCAAACGAGGGGTGAGTCTCGGGCTGGCCCCACCCAGGGAGCAGGGAAATGCTCCAACACCTGCCTGCGCTTCCTCAGGGTCCATCTGGGCGTTCCCTGGGGCGGAGGTGCCCACTCCAAACCTCCCTCTGAGCTCTGGGGCTGCTCCTCGGCCCGTGCCCACCTGTGCCCTCTCTCTGTGCCCCAGGTGTGCAAGCAGGCCCTGAAGTTCCTCACCCAGATCCGGAACCAGCCGCTGATCGACCTGAAGTTGGTCAACGAGAGCCTCTACGAGCACGTGGAGAGGATGGGGCGGATCCTGCGGAGCCGGGAGCAGCTGAAGCTGCTGGGGGATTATCTCATCATGTGCCGCAGCGGCGCCCTGAAGGAGCTGAGCAAGCGGTGAGGTCCCTCCCAGGGTGACAGTCCCCTCCCTTGGCACCCCCATGGTGTCCTGGTCCCCCTCCTCACCCACCATGGGAGCGGTGCTGCCAAGCACAGGCTGGTTTTTCACTCCATATCATCTGCTGTGAGGAGTTACCCATCTGTTGGCTGGGTCAGCACAATGAGCTGTGACTCAGGAAACACTTTCCCGGCCGAGGAGCTTCTGGCTGGGCAGGAAACACCTGGGAAAATAGATTACATATTTATTTTCTTTTTTCCCCCCCTTTGAAATGCTCTCACACGATTTCCAGTGGCAGGATTTGGGATGTGAAAATGAGCTCTGCAGTGATTTTACTTCAAGAGGCTGCATCATCCAGGCTCCTCCTTGCTCCAAAGCTGTTGGAGGTGTGGTGGAAACCATCTACCCTCTTCCTCTCTGTGCTTCTTTGCAGGCTTGATCACAGGCATTACCTCTTGGAGTGTCCCCACAAATACAGCGTTGCTGATCTGAGGCAGGTGAGAGCTTTGCATGGTCATAGAACCACGGAAGGGTTTGGGTTGGAAGAGACCTTAAAGCCCATCCAGTCCCACCTGCTGCCACCAAGTTCCACCTCCCACTAGACCACGTTGCTCCAAGCCCCCTGGCCTTATTGTAGGGGTTTTCCTGGTGAAAACACCCCCATGCCTGTGGGGATGCCACATGCTGCTCCTTCAGCAGGAGGTTTCCAACAGTTGGATTTTTCAGTGATTCCAAAGCCAGGAGCCCCATCCTGGCAGGATGTGGGTGCTGCTCTCAGCAATCCGGGGTCCCGCTGCCCCTGGGGTGGGGGTTGTTTTGGGAGACCAGCCTTGCCCTCAGGTGGCAGCCCGAGGCCTGGGTGTGACACAGCAAACCCCGCCGGGGCCGGGCTCCAGGAGCGCTGACCCCTGTGTCCCCCAGATCGCCGACGGTGTCTTCGAGGCCTTCCTGCAGGCCCTGCTCCAGTTCGCGTCCCACCACGTCTACAGCTGCGACCTGTGCACCCAGCGCGGCTTCATCTGCCAGATCTGCCACAGCAGCGACATCATCTTCCCCTTCGAGTTCGACACTACCACCAGGTGAGAGAGCCCCTCCGCCCCGTCCTGCTGCTCCCAGGGCACCCAAGGGCACGGCCTGGCTGCTCCCAGGAGCCCCAGCCGACCCGCGGGTCCTGCTCGGGGTCTGCGCTTCCAGGCACGCGGGGGATTGGAAATGGCTGGGAGGTGGTTGTGCATCCTCATGGTGCCCACAACACTGTGGTTCCTGTGTTCTCAACCATGGGGACCTTGCTGTGGTGTCCATGTCCTCGTGTGCCCATGTCCTCATGGAAGCCACATCCTCGTGGTGCCCATGTCCTTATGAGAGTCATATTCTCATGGTGCCCATGTCCTCATGGCAGTCACATCCTTGTGGTGCCCATGTCTTCACGGGAGTCGTGTCTTGTGTCCCATGTCCTCGTGGGAGCCACGTCCTCACGGTTCCCCCATCCTTGTGGGAATCACATCCTCATGGTGCCCATGTCCTTATGGGAACCATATTGTAGTGCCCACGTTCTCATGATACCCATGTCCTCATGGGAGCCATGTCTTATGTCCCATGTCCTTGTGGGAGCCACATCCTCATTGTGCCCATGTCCTTGTGGGAGCCACGTCCTCGCGGTTCCCCCATCCTTGTGGGACACAATCTCACGGTGCCCACACCCTTGTGCCCATGTCCTCGTGGGACCCATCAGCCCCAGGACAATCCGAGCCAAGTCCAGGCTGCTTGGGGCAGGACAGGACTGTCCTCACAGAACCAAGATGTCACCAAGAGAGGTGGCTTTGCAGACTGAAGATGCAGAGCCAGCAGCACCTCACTGTCAGCCTGCAAAGGCCTCGCTGTGTGCCAGGGCAGCTGAGGGGCTGGAGGGAGGAGGAGGAGCAGGAGGAGGAGGAAGGACACACGGACATGGATTTCATAGAATCCTAGAATGGTTTGGGTTGGATGGACCTTAAAGCCATGGGCAGGGACACCTTCCACTATCCCAGGTTGCTCCAAGCCCCATCTAACCTGGCCTTGGACAATTCCAGGGATGGGGCAGCCACAGCTTCTCTGGGAGCAGAGATGGATGGCGGGCAGCACTGTGGGATGTGCTGGGAAGAGGCTGGGGATGTTCCCATCAGGAGAGGGGTGGTGCTGGCTCTCACTGGGGTTTTCCCCTGCCCACAGAGCTCCCATCCCTCACAGGCAGGGACCTGTCCTGCAGTGGGACCTGTCCTGCTCGGGAGGCAGCAGCTGGACAGAAGTTGGAATCAGGGTGAGGATGGTGCTAGGGGGGAGGTCTATCCCCACCACCATCAGGGTTTGCCAAAAAAGTCAGTATCAAACCCTTCCAGCCCAGGAGCCTGCTCCATCATAGGTGGAGAGATCCACATCTCCGTGGTTATGTCATAGAATTGTGAAACTGTTCAGGCTGGAAAAGTCCTGGAAGATCATAGAGTCCAACCATTCCCCCAGCACTGCCAAGGCCACTGACTCGGGTCCCCATATGGCTTTTAAATCCCTCCAGGGACAGGGACTCCACCACTGCCCTGGGCAGCTGTGCTGGGTCTGGACAACCCTTTCAGAGAAGAAATTTTCCATAATATCCAACCTCAGCCTCCCCTGGGGGCAACTTGAGGCCATTTCCTCTTGTGCTGTCTTATCCTATTTGGTATTGAGCACAGTCCTGGCAGAGAGATTTCACAGGCTGATGCTCTGCATGGCCTCACGTTGCCTGGCAATCCCTAAGTGAGCAGCAGCCCCAGAACATGCAGAAAATCCCAAGGATAGTAGGATCTGTGGATGCTCCATGTGTTACATGGCTGCAAGTTATTTCCGTGTGGGACGAGCAGCGCTGCTCGCTCCCCTCCCCGCCGCAGGGACAGCGCTGAGCTCATTATCGAGGACAGCAACATCCCCAGGGGACCGATTTTCCCTGGAAAAAGAGCAGCCGGGCTCTACGAAGTGCTGGCACGCGGGGCTGAGCTGGCTGGCGGCCGGCCGGAGGTCTCGTGTCCCGCGGAGCCGAGCTCTGAAGTTTGTTGACGTCTTTCTTTTTCACCCTGACGGGGGAGGTTGTGCCGCAGGAAGGCGGCTCAGCGACATCCTCGCGGAGCTAAGCGCGGCTTCCTGCCCTCCTGCCCGCCCCGGGTCACAGCGGCACTCGCTGCAGGATGTGTCTGCAGTGCCTCAAACAATGACCCCGCCGGCCGCGGGACCCTCTCCTGCTCCGGCAGCTCGCGGGGGAGGTGCAGGCAGGAGATGCCCCCTCTCACTCGAACCACACGGGGTGAAACCCGGCTTCCCAAATCCCCCCACGCCTGGGGAGCAGCCGCCACCGCTGCTAATCTGGAGAGGCCACGTGAAAGTGTGTATTGGGAAAATGCGTATTTCCCATCCCAAATCCTGCCTGTCCACACATGAGCCATTCCCTATCCCGGGTCCCTCAGGGTTTGCAGCTCCTCTCCAGAGCAGGATTTGACCCCAGCTGTGATGTCGTGGTCCCTTTCCTGGCACCGCCGGGTGTTTCTCCACCCCTCTCCCACGCATCCTTTGGGGAACGAAGGTGTTTGGTGCTGTTCACACATGGATTGTGCACCAGGTATTTGCACACTGAAGATAAATCTGGCTGCTTCGCTGGCATGTGGCTGAGCCACATTTTGTTGCGACTGAGGAGCTGGGGATCACAGCCCAAAAATTGACCTCAGCCCTTGTAGAGGGGACATTTCTGCTGTTGACTCAGCAGTGAACCCCCCACCCGAGCTTGAGACCCCACAGAGGTGTCGCCTGTGGCAGTTCACACTCCTGCTGCTGCTGAGCTGGACCAGGGAGCTCCAACACCTCCACGGAGCCACCTGCTCCAGGGCAGCTCCGTCCTGGCTGCCCGTCCCCTCCCTGCAGCCCCACTGTCCCCACAGTGTCCCTGCCACACGTGGGCCCCGCAGTCAGGGTGGGGACCTCCCCACCCTGGGAAGGCCTGGCCATGGCAAGCAGTGTCCCCAACATTAATGCTGTCACAGGGCTTGGGATGGAGGGGTCAGTGGCAAGGGGTCAGTGGCACGAGGGTTTGGTGTCACTGTGTCGGTGTCACAGGGTTTGGCGTTGCAGGGGTTGTTGTCACACCCCCGAAGCTTCGCTCGGTGCTGGGAGAGCAGGGCACAAACCTCAGCTCAAACCTCACTCCCGCCTCTCTCTCACACTTTGGCAGCTGCTGGCAGCGCCCACGGGGCTCCTTCCGGCCAGGCCGGGGCTGCTGAGGGGCTGCAGGAGCTGCCGAGGGGATGCAGGAGCTGATGAAGGGATGCAGGAGCTGCCGAGGGGGGATGCAGGAGGTGCTGAGGGGGATACAGGAGCTGCTGAGGGGATGCAGGAGCTGCTGAGTTGGATGTTCTGCTCGAGCAGCTGCTGCTCCCGCGCTCGGGGCTCCTCCTGAGCCGGAGCCGGGGCTCTGCTCAGCGAGTGCTCGGAGAACACCAGGACAGGGAAGTGTCCCCTGCTTCAGGGGGAGAAGTTTGCCCTTTGCTCTGACGTTGCCAACACAGTGGGTTTGGGTTTTTTCCTCTTTTCCCAGGTGCAGCGAATGCAAAACCGTCTTCCATCGGGACTGCCACGCCCGGGCCCCGTCGTGCCCGCGCTGCGAGCGCCGGCAGCGGTACCAGCGGCGGCTGGAGGCCGGCGCGGAGCTCAGCCTTTAGCCCGGCACCGCCCCCGACGCTGCCCTCGGCTTCGCAGCCAGCCGGACGAGCTGCGGGGATGGGGATGGCGGAGGGGCAGGGCAGAGACCCCTGCCCGAGAGCCCATCCTGCACCTGGGGACAGGGACAATGTGGGATGGGTGCTCCTGCCCCGCAAAGGGACCCTCTGCCCACCCAGGGCCGAACTAGGGGGGTGGAGAGATCCATCCCCCCTCACACTAACCGGGTGCAGTTCCCTGTCACCCTCCTGGTGCCAATGTCCCCTCCCCGTGGAACCCAGCGGCTTTCCAGGGTGTGAGTCCAGATTTCCAATCAAGGGTGTGGAGAACTGACGTTGATCAAAGCTCTAGTTTTTTAGGATGTTCGATACTGAAAACTGGTATTTTTTTACATAGGGGTTTTGCACAACTGAGCTGCTCCGGGGTGACGGAGCCGCGCAGGGAGGGGACAAAGTGACACTTGTGCCTTTAGGGACCTGCGCACCCCGGGGGGACCGCGGGTGCCCCGAGCAGCTCCTGCTCAGAGAGCCCACCCAGCGCTGTGGCCTCCAGGAAAAGCCAGGGAGAGCCAGGCCGCTCCTCCCCACCTGCTGCTGCTCGTCCTCGGGAGAAATTTTATTTTCCTTTAACCCCTCCCCATGCAAAAATAATTAAAGTTTATTTAACAACAAGTGAAGCTGTTTTGGGGTTTGCTTCTCCACAGTGGGGCCAAATCACAGGTTGAACCTGAGACAGTGTCTCTGTGGGAGGAGGGTTGGAATGGGGATGCTGCCTGTCCCTTGTCCTCCGTCCACCATCCTCACTGCCAGTCCTTCATCCTCCCTTCCCGTTCTTTGTTCTCCAAGGTTTTGCTTGGGCAAGTGGTTGGGGGACCCTTCCCCATTTTCCCTGCCCCATTTTCCTTCCCATCTGCTTCCCACCGGTGTCAGCCTCTCCTGCTGTTGTTTTCCAGCCACCCCAGTGCCGGGAGGATTTGGGGTGTGCCCACAGTGGGACTCCCTGGAGTGCGTGGGGGCAAGAGCCAGGGGCAGGGCAGCTCCCATGGGACCCCCCTAACGGGGTCCCCATCCCAGTGCCCAGGGAGGCCGTGCCGGATCCGGCAGCAGCGCAGATCCCGGCTGAGCCGCGGGGCCGGGCCCTTCCTGCGGCAGGAACCTCCCGAGGAGCCGTTTCCTCGTCGGGCGGCAGCGGGTCCCCTCCGCCACCATCCCTTCCCGCCCGAGGGGAGGAAACGGGCCCCAGCACCGCTCCCCTGCGGCCGGGGGCCGGGCACCCAGCCCCGCCGTGGAGCCCGGCCCCGTCTCTCGTCGAGGCGCAGCAGGAAACCGGGCGAGTCGGGACCAGCCCGGCGCGGGCACGAGCGGGACCCGCGGGCGCGCACCCGCCCCGGCGCCCGCTGGAGGTGAGAGCGGGCTCGGGGCTTTGGGGGCTCAGGGACGTGGGGCTCGGCGGCTTTAGGGGCTCAGGGGCTTGGGGCTTGGTGGCTTCGGGGTCTTGAGGATGGTGGCAAGGACGGTGGCGGTGACCCCAGGGCTGTTCCAGCAGGTTTGGGCGGTTTGTGGAGCGGCCGCGAAGGGCTGGAGCTCAGCGGGGACCCCGAGGGAGCTGAGATGGGGGGTCCTCACACATCCCAAGAGGGGTTGGGAGCTGCCGTCACCCTTTCTCTGCCCCAAATCCCGCAGGCGGAGGCGCCGGGAGGCCATGGAGGCGGCGGAGGCGGCGGAGCAGGCGCTGGTGCTGGTGGAGTACGGCTTCGAGTACCGCGCCAAGGACGGGACCTTGGTCTCCATCAAACCCAACGAGCGCTACGTCCTCCTGAAACGCACCAACCCGCACTGGTGGCACGTCCGGAGGAGCGGGGACGCCCGGCCCTTCTACATCCCGGCCCAGTACGTCAAGGAGCTGCCCCCCATCGCCGCCCCAGCCCCGCTTGACCCCCCGCCGTCGGGACGTGCCGCGCCAGAGCCGGCCACGCTGGTCCCTCAGCACCCGCCAGCCTACGAGTATCGGTTCATCGGCGCCGCCGAGCCGGGGGAGCCGAGCGGGGGCTGCCCGGTGCCCCGGAGGGACTCGGTGCCCAGGAGGGCCTCGGTACTCAGGAGGGACTCTGTGCTCCAGAGGGACTGTGTGCTCCAGAGGCACTCACCGCCGTCACTCAGCTCTTTTCGGGTCCTCCCGGGGCTGAGCCCCCACCCCGCCGAGCCTGTGAGACCTTCGCACTCCCTGGATGACCTGGCACGGGTGACACCGGCCCCACGCAGTGCCACTGCCGTGGGGGCACGCGGGGACCCCCCAGGACACGCTCGCCCGCTCGGAAAGAGCCGCTCCGAGACCCTCTGCGCCTCCGGCAAAGACATGGACGTGGCCAGGAGGTGGCCGGGGGCCGGCCCTGCGGCTCAGGTGCGGTGACATCCCCACTGCTGTCCCCAAAAGCTGCGCTGGGGGGGTTAGCGGGTAGGGATGTTGAGCCTGGACGCCTCGGCCGATTCAGTGGCCGTGTTCCCCCACTATGACCCTGTGACCCCCAGCACCGGGTGGGGTGACACCCCGGCACTGCAGCCACTGCTGGGACCCCCGTGTCTCCCCACCGAGCTGACCCCATGGGACAGACCTGCAGGTGACCCCCCCATACAGGTTTGCCAGAATTAACCATCCCACACCGGGACCCCCCCCCGCACACCCTCCACCCTCAGCCCCCCGCCTCGTGCCTCAGTATCTCCACCCTCATGGCCCCCCCTGGGCTCTCCCAGCCCCCCAGCTCTGCAGAGCCCTGTGGTCCCTGCGGGGGAGGGGGGTCAGTGCCACTCAGGGTGGTTTTGGGATGTCCCGCACAGGTCCCGGAGCGTGCCGGGGTGAGAGGAGGCAGAAAGGGGTTAACAGGGAAGCGCGGCAGCTCCTCCCTGCCGGGGCGGGTGCCTCACCTGGGCGCAGCACCAGGGGCCGAGGTGGGTGCTGGGTGCACCCCGGCATAGGCCAGCGCCCCGACACCCCAAACCCACGCTCACCCCACTCCAGTAAGTAGCGAGGGGCTCTTCCCAGCGCCCCCCGGGCTGCACCCCACCTGGGGGGGCACCCAAGGGTGAGGGTCCCCTGCCACCAACACGGGCTGGGGCACACGGGGTGAGACGGTGACGGCAGAGGGGGGGTCCCATGGCCTTGTCCCTCCCTACCCCAGCACCTCACTGTGGGGTCACCCCAGGCACCTGCAGCACCCCAAGCCTGGCTGTCCCTGACTTCGAGGGGGGCTGGAGGGATTGTGCCACCTGGAGGGGGTTGCTGGAGGAAAGGGGATGTTGGTAGGGGGGGCTGTGTTTTACACCCCATTTTCCATCCTATTTTCACCTCATTGTCACCCCATTTTACACCCTGTGCCCCCAGCTGTGCCCTTTGATCACCCAGAGCCACTGACCCCCCTCTGGGGGTGACCCAGCATGGTCCCCAACCCCGGTGCCACCACCACAGCATTCCCCTTCCCTGCCCAAATCCAACCGGTGCCAAAACCATCCGGCATCAGACATGGTGGGACCGTGGTGGCCTCGGTCCTGCCACCATATGCACATCCCACCCATGGGATGGGATGGGATGGGATGGGATGGGATGGGATGGGATGGGATGGGATGGGATGATCCCAGTGTTGGCGGGACGCAGCAGCCCCAGATCAGCTTCTGGTGGAGCAGCGTGATACCAGATGGGCCAATCTAAATTTGGGGGGATCATCCTGATGCAATCCCTGCTCGGCATCATCCCGGTGCAGTTCCTGCCTGGTTGGCCTTAGCTTTGCCGGAGCGTGTGACGAGGGCCAGGTGGTGGGTGACGGGTAACGGGTGACAACAACCCCAAGAAACGCCAATTCCGCCCTGGGCGTCTCTTCCGCTCCCCGAGCCCGGCAGGAAGGTGGCGGGTGCAGGGCCTGGCTCGGGGCGCCGGCGGCGTCACCGGGGCCTCGCGGTGTCCCCAGCGCTGTCCCCGGCCCAGTGTCCCCAGCGCTGTCCCCAGCCCGGTGTCCCCAGCGCTGCCCCTGGTGTCCCCACCATGGGTGACCGCGCGGCAGGGGCTCCCCGGCACCCCCGGAGCAGGGTGTTGCAGCTGCTGCACTTGGGGAAGGTAGGCAGCACCAAGGGTGCACCCAGCCAGGGGCGGAGGGGTGTTTTGGGGTCACCCCTCTCCAAGGGTGGCCCTTGGGCTTCCCGGGGTGTTTACGGGCACTGGTGGGTGGCCACAATGCCCGTCGCAAAGTGGCGAGGGCCACCCAGCTCCCCCCCCAGGGAGAGAACCCCCCAGGGACGCACCCATGGGGGAGAGGGAGGTGCTGGGGGAGCTCCGTGCCAGGGGTCCCCAATGCCATCCCCATGTCCCTGGCCCCCTGCAGAAGGGTGGCCCCCACGGTGGTCTCTGGCCCTGCTCACCATGGTGGGGGGGTCGTGGGGTGATGGGGGGGATGAGGGAGTGTCACCCCTGCTGTCCCCCTCTGATCCAGGGTGTCCCCAAGGACACTGTGCCTGCTGTCTCCTCCCCCAGAGTGACGTGCAGGGCCGGGGTTGGGACCTTTGTCCCCACAGCCATTAGTGAGAGGCTCGGGCTGTAAAACTGGGGAGATCAAAGGGTGCCAGGAGGGGGTTCCCCACCAGCAGCACCCGCCGGGTCCCAGGGGACACATCCCCAAACCCCGAGCGGCCCCACGGGTGGGTGTCAGCCAGGCCTGTGCTGGGGAGGTTATTTCGGGATGTGGTGATGGCACTGTCTGGTTTGGCATCCGGCTCTGGGCGGGAGGCCAGGGCTGTGGGTGCTGGCGCCGGTGGTGTGGGTGCTGGAGGTGTCCTGGGGTGCCAGTGTGGGTGGGGTGGCTGTGGGTTTTGGGGTGCTGGTGCTGCGGACGTGGATGCGGAGGCTGGGGCTGCAGGGCACGAGCAGGTTGGTGGTGCTGTGGACGCAGGTGTCGGTGCAGAGGTTGTGGGTGCTCATGGTTTGGGTGCCAGTGGTGCGGGTGCTGATGTGGGTGCTGCACAGGTGCTGCAGGTGGTGCAGTGCCAGCGGTGTGGGAGTTGCATGTAGGGGGTGACACAGGTGGCTGTGATGCAGGTGCTGATGTGGGTGCTGTAGTGGGTGACACGGGTACCAGTGATGGAGATGCTGATGATGCAGGTGACACAGCACCAGTGATGCAGGTGCTGATGATGTGGGTGCTGATGATGCAGGTGATGCAGGTACCGGTGATGCAGGTACCAGTGATGCAGGTGCTGATGATGTGGGTGCTGATGATGCAGGTGATGCAGGTACCAGTGATGCAGGTGCTGCCCACAGTGGGTGATGCAGGTAGCAGTGACATGGTGCTGGCTGTGAGGGTGCTGCCAGCAGCAGGTGACACGGGGACCGGTGATGTAGCTGCTGGCACTGGGGACTACGATGTCTCTCCGTGTGGCCATCCCTGTGCCAGCGGGTGCTCCCTGCCCTGCTGTGGGTGCTGTGGGTGCCCCTCTCCACCTCCCACCCACCTACACCCCATGGCTGGCACCTCCTGCCCCACAGCCTGGGGTGCCTGGCCAGGAGGGTGACCCAGCAGCCAGGGCAGGATCCGGCTCCTCGGCCCTCACCCATCCACCACCCGGGCTCCACTGCGGGGACGTCCCAGGAACGCCATCCCAACAGCAGCAGTGACCCATCCGTGTCCCCCCAGGCACACAAGGAGACAGAGGAGACCCCTGATCCCATCTACCTCAACATCCAGGAGCTGCGGGAAGAGGTCGCAGCTGCCGGCTCGGCCCCGGAGGAGCCCGGAGGCTCCGTGTCGGACTGGGAGACCCACACGGACACGGACAGTGGACATTTGTTTTATTATAACCCGGTGACGGGCCAGACCACGTGGGATTGTCCCTTTGGGCAGGCGGCCGATGGAGTGAGTCCCGCCGCCTCTCCCGCCTCCTCGCTCGCACACAGCCCGGAGCTTCCCGAGTGGGAACAGCACGTGGACGAAGGGAGCGGACAGACCTTTTTCTATAATTCGGTAACAGGTGAGACGTCGTGGGACCCCCCCACGGCGGGAGACACAGGCAGCCCCCAGGAAATGCACCCTGGGGGGCCGCGGTACGGCCCCATGGAGCAGAGGGTGAGCACCCAGCGAGGCGCGGGGTGGGGGTGGAGGTGGGGACGGGAATGGGGATGGAAACAGGGATGGGATGAAAATGGAGACAGAGACGGAGATGGAGATTGAGAAAGGGATGGGAGATGCAATGCAGATGGAGGTGGAGGTGGAGATGGAGGTGGAAAGAGGTGGAGACAGAGATGGCAATGGAGATGACAGATGAAGATGGAGACGGGAATGGATACAGGGATGTAGAAAGGGATGAGAATGCAGATGGAAACGGGTGGGATGAAAATGGACACAGATGGAGTTGAAGATTGAGAAAGGGATGGGAGATGCAATGGAGATGGAAACAAAGATGGAGACAGGGATGGGAATGGAGATGAAGACACAGATGAAGATGGAGATGGGAACAGATACAAGGATGTAGAAAGGAATGGAAATAGAGACAGAAACAGGGATGGGATGGAGATGGAGATAAAGATGGAGTTGGAGATGGAGACATGAATGGGAATGAAGATGAAGGAACAGATGAAGATGGAGATGGTAATGGATACTGGGATTGAGATGGAGATGGAGACGGGGATGGGAATAAAGATGGAGGAAGGGATGGGAATGGAGGTGGAGATGGAAACCGGGATGGGAATGCAGATGGAAACCGGGATGGGAATGGAGATGGAGAGAGGAATGGAGATGGAGATGAAGACAGAGATGAAGATGGAGATGGGAATGGAGACAAGGATGAGAATGAAGATGGGGATGGAGATGGGGATTGAGGTGATGGAGGTGGGGAAGCCCCCACCTGGGCCGCCACATGGGGATGTGGATGCTCTTGGTGGGACACAAGATCTTGACCTGTCTCTTCTCTCCAGCCACCCACTCCAGAAACAGACTATCCCGACCTGTCTCCAGATGAGCTGGAGGGTTATCCCGAGGAGGACTACTCGCCCGTGGGCTCCTACGATCAGGGGGCCTCTCTCTGCCTGTCCCCGAGGCGCCCCGAGGAGCTGGGCTTGCCCCCGGGCTGGTACAGGCACAGCCACCCCGAGGGAGCTGTGTTCTACCCCGAGCACTTCGCCTCCGACACGGTGCGGGATAGGGATGGGATGGGATGGGAATAGGGACAGGGACAGGGTTGGGGATGGGGACAGGGGAAGTGACAGGGAATGGAAGAGGGATGAGCACAGGAGTATAAATGGAGATGGGGACAGGGATGAGATACAGACCCTCGAGGACAGGGACAGCAATGGGGATGGGGACAAGATCAGGGACAAAGATGGGGACAGGCGTGTCTGCCAGGGATGAGCATCCTCACAAGCCCACAGAGCAGGGGCTGCAGGGGCTCTGGGGTGCTCATAGCACAGCCCCCATCTGGCAGGGGCCCCTGGGGCATCACCCGATCCATCCCTGCCCAGGTGCCATCGGGCAGCCACCACGAGCGGGCCAGCAGCAGCTCCAGCCAGGACAGCGGCCCCTTCGCCTGGCACAGCACCGCGGCACCGGCGCTGGGCATCAAGGAGGAGAAGGTGAGCACCCAGGGAGGGGCACCCAGCCCTCCCCCACCCCTGCACCGGGGAGGGCAGGGGGCAAACTTGACACGCACCCTCTGTTACCTTCCAGTTTAAAAGCCTGGAAAAGGCCGGGGTTCTCTACCGGACAAAGACGCTGGACAGAGGGAAGCGGCTCCGGTAAGAATATCCTGGTGTCCCACATCACTGGACACTGGAGTCCAGCCGGATGAAGGGGACAGGGGCTGTGCTGTCCCACTCTGTGACCCACGCTCTGCTCCCCAGGAAGAACTGGAGCTCCTCCTGGACAGTGCTGGAAGGGGGGATCCTCACCTTCTTCAAGGACTCCAAGCACTCCGCTGCCAGTGCCTTGGTGAGAGTCCCGATGGCCTTGGGGAGGGGGCTGCTCCCATGGGATGGGACCAGCACCCATGGGATGGGACCAGTATCCATGGAACATGGCAAGCACCCACAGATAGGGCCAGCACCCATGGGACAGGGCAAGAACTCACAGGATGGGGCCAGCACATGTAGGATAGGGGCAGGGACCTGCAGGATGGGGCCAGCACCCACAAGATGGGGCCAGTACCCACAGGATGGGGCCAGCATCCATGGGACAGGGCAAGGATCCACAGGATGGGGTCGAAACCTGCAGGATAGGCCCAGCACCCACAGGATGAAGCCAACATCCAGGGTACAGCCCCAGCACCCACCCAACAGGACCCACGGGATGGAGTCAGCACTTGAAGGATGGGAGCAGAACCACAGGCCAGGGCAAATGCCCTGCACAGGGACCCCCCAGCACCGGGACGTGTCCGGTCACACCCCCTGGCACACGCAGTGCCCACGAGGGAGCCGGTGTGGGAGCAGCCTCCCGCACCCGGAGCTGGTGGGAGCCAGCAGGAGGAAGCGGTGCGGCCGCAGCCCCGCCCCGGTGCCCGCGGCCGCCGCCCGGATGCAGAAGTTGCCGTGGGTCTTGCAACACCCCGCGGTGACAGCGGTGGGGGAGCACAGGGCACCCACAGCCGGGGGGGACACGGTGCTGGCCTCACCTCGGGGGTTCAGGGCTCTGTCTGGGGGGTGCAGAGGGTCCTGGGTGAGGGGGACCGTGGCCAAAGCACCCCGAAACCCAGGGCATGGGGAGAACCAGTGGGTCTGATGCTCCCCCCCTGCAAAACCCCTCTCCTTGGGGACAGCCACCCACTCCCTTCCCGCTGTGTCACCAAGAGGGACTCCAAAACTGGAACCCTCCAGGATCCCCAGACAGGGCTGGGGACGTCCCTCGAGGTAAGGGCAGCTGTAGGGCCCAGCAGTCCCCAAGCTGGTGGCCATGACCCCCACCCACCACGGCGGCACCGTGTCCTGGTCCTGCAGAGACCATGGGAGGGGACAGAGGGGTCCCACAGGGGACATCTGCCAACCTTGCCTGTCTGGAGGAGGGCAGCCCACACCCCCCCAGCAGGACCCCGGTGTCCCTGTCCCCTCGGGGCAGGTGTCACCCGCGTCCCCGTGTCCCCACAGCGGCACCCCAGCATCCTGACCACCCCCGAGCACACGGTGGAGCTGCGCGGGGCCACCCTCACCTGGGCTGGCAGGGACAAGTCCAGCAAGAAGAATGTCCTGGAGGTGAGCAGGTGACAGCAGGAGGGACACTGGTCACACTCCGGGGGGCGATGCCACCTCTGCCCAGGGCATCCCATCAGTGGTGCAGGGGATGGAGGTGGGGACACTGGGGGACGTCCCGGGGCTGGGAGCACAGGGACACGCTGCGCTGCCGGCCACTGGCCCGTTCTGATGGGCTTGGAGGGGTCACCAAGGGACATCCTGGCTCCCAGAGGGGTTTTTCCACTCGGGCTTTGCGCAGGGAGGAGATTTCAAGCCGCTCCAGCTCCCCGGCAAACGGCAGCGTTTGGTGTCAGCGGCGTTGGGCGCCTGTGCTCAGCCACATCCTGGTTCCCAAATCCGGGTGGTTGGGGCAGCCCCGTGCCCTTTCCCTGACATTTGCCTCTTGCTCCGGCAGCTGAGGACGCGGGAGGGCTCGGAATTCCTCATCCAGCACGACTCGGAGCAGATCATCACCGCCTGGCACAGGGCCATCGCCGACAGCATCGGCCGGCGGGTGAGCAGGGGGCCCCTCGCCCCGCTGCCAGCCCGGGGACGGGCCCCGGCGTCTCACGGTGCCCCTTCCCTAGGGCTCCGACGTCCCCGGAGAGGAGGATGCCGAAATTCGGGCTGAATTCGGCTCCCGGGAGAAGCTGGGGGGCGGCGAGGACAGGAGGGCAGGTGAGCCCCGGCACCCCGGGATGGGCGCGGGGGCATCGGCAAAGGCGCCCACCCTGCGGGGTCCCCGGGGGCGGGACGTGCCGGGAGCCCCCCGGGCGGTCCCTCGGGCCGGTGCTGACGTGTGCCATGTCCCCGCCAGCGGCTGGGCAGGTGACGGGCGGTGCCGAGAGCGACACCAGCAGAGTCCGGAACAAACTCCGCAAGTTCCTGCAGAGGCGGCCGACGCTGCAATCCCTGCGGGAGAGGGGCTACATCAAGGGTGGGCGTGGGGTGGGGCTGGGTCGGGGGTGGGTGCTGGGATGGGGATGCATCAGGAGCCAGGATGGGGGGATGGGATGGGGAGACATCGAATGAGGGTGTCGGGATGGGGTGCTGGGCTGGGGATGGATTGAGTGGATGTTGGAATGGGATTCCAGAATAGGGCTGATCGAAGGTGGGTTTCAGGATGGGGATACATCAAGGGGGTTGCTGGGATGAGACTGGATCAGGGGGGTGATGGGGCTACATCAAGGGTGGGTGTCAGGATGGGGTGCTGGCATGGGGCTGGATCAAGGGTAGGTGCTGGGGTGAGGGTGGGTCCAGAGTGGGTGCTGGGTTGGGGTGCTGGGATGGGGCTGAGTCTCTTGGGATGGCTCCAGGCTGGAGGGTGGGTGGGGACAGCCAAGGATGGAGCTGGGACAATGAGTTGAGTGACCAAGGCCAACCCTGACCCAACATCTTGGTGATGGGCTCAGGCGTGTCCCATCACCTCCACCCATCCCAGTGGCACACTCCTACGGGAACAGGAGCCTCTGTCCCCAACCCTGTCCCCCACCAGCCACCCTCCCGCTGTCCCCTGGCCGTGCTCATGTCCCCGTTGTGTCCCCAGACCAGGTGTTTGGCTGCTCGCTGCTGGCGCTGTGCGAGCGGGAGCGGGGCACGGTGCCACACTTCGTCCTGCAGTGCATCCAGACCGTGGAGAGGAGAGGTACCACCCTGGGGACAGGGGTGGGGACAGGGACAGCCGGGGGCACTGGGATGGGGACGGCTCTGGGGACAGCTTGCACAGGATGCTTGGGTTTTCCCTGGAATCCTGGTGCTGGCTGCTGTGGGCACTGGCACAGCCGTACCGGTCGCTGTCACCATGTGGCACCCAGCCGTGGGCATCCTCCAGGGGACAGTGGGGACACGTGAGGACACAGGGGCACCCTCAGGGGTGGCTGGTGTCCCATCCCAGGGTGGGCTGTTTAACTGGGAGCTTTCCCCTGTCTCCATGTGCCCAGGTCTGGACATCGATGGGCTGTACCGGGTCAGTGGCAACCTGGCCACCATCCAGAAACTGCGCTACAAGGTGGAGCACGGTACGGCCACCCGCGGCGACAGCGGGGACAATGGGATATACCCCCCCGGGCAGAGGGACAGGGCTGCGGCCGGGGAGGGGGAGCTGGGGACCCCCACCCATCTCTGGGGCTCTGGACCTGCCTGAGGTGCTGTCCCTACCCCCAGATGAGCAGCTGGACCTGGATGACGGGCGCTGGGAGGACATTCACGTTGTCACCGGGGCGCTGAAGCTCTTCCTGAGGGAGCTCCCAGAGCCACTCGTCCCCTTCAGCCACTTCGACAAGTTCATCGCTGCCATCAGTGAGGGACAGGGACAGGGGGTGGGGTGGGATGGGATGGGATGGGATGGGCACAGGGATGGGGACAAGGATGGAATGGGGACAAGGATAGGGATGGGGATGGGATGGAGACAAGGATGGGAACTGGGATGGAATGGAGATAGGATGGGGAAGGGTATAAGGATGGGGACAGCAATGGAGATAGGGATGAGATGGAAATGGGATGGAGATGAAGACAGGATCTGGGATGGGATGGTGATGGAGATGGAATGAGGACGGGGGTGGGGATGGGGATGGGGATGGGGATGGGGATGGGGATGGGGATGGGGACAGGGATGGATGCTGGGTCTGGGAGCCAGCACCCCACCGTGCCCTCGCTCCCCTGGCAGAGATACAGGACCCATCCCTGCGGGGCCGGTGCATCCGGGACCTGGTGCTGTCCCTCCCGCTCGCCCACCACGACACCATGAAGGTCCTTTTCCGCCACCTCTGCAGGTGACACCCCCTTGTTCCCCCAAACCCAACCTGTTGCGGGAAGGCAGAACACGACTCTGGGGACAGGTCCCGGGGTCGGGGACAGGCGGGTGACACATCCCCTGTCCCCGCAGGGTGGTGGAGCACAAGGAGGAGAACCGCATGTCGGTGCAGAGCGTCGCCATCGTCTTCGGCCCCACCCTGCTGCGGCCGGCCAGTGAGGAGGGCAACATGGCCATGCACATGGTCTTCCAGAACCAGGTGGTGGAGCACATCCTCAACCAGTACAGCTACATCTTCCCGGACGGATAAACCCCTGGCACACCTGTGGGGACAAGCCCGGCACTGGGGACTTGGCGGAGCAGCATCTCCAGGAAGGACTTGGCCGTGTGTCACCTCGGACAAGGGCAGTGGCAGTCGTGGCTCCGTGAAGGGCAGCGCGGTGGCCTGGCTCGAGGGATGGGCACGCCCAGGGGTCCTCCTTGGCCACCCTCTCCCTCCAGGGCTGGATCCGTGGAGGTTGAGCCCCAGGGGGTGTGAGGGGTTCAGGGGTTGCCCCCTGGTCAGTGGGACGAGGAGCCCTGCGGTCCACAGCTCGCCGGGGCCGGCAGCACCGAGCCGGCACTCCCGGGATGAGAGGACAGAGGTGGCCGGGCGGGCAGTGCCCGTGGGGACAGTGGCACTGGTGGGCAGGCAGGGAGAAGCCGGGCAGGGCCATGGCTGGAGCCCCCCGCCCAGTTCCCGAATAAAGAGCCCGTTCAGCCACCAGGGCGAGGCATTGCTGGCAGGACGTGGGCACAGCCCGGGGACACTGGTGGCACAGCAGGGCCTCGGTGCCCCGTGGCTCCTGGTGACCCTTGGGGCCACCATGTGCCCCACGAGGACGAGGGGACCTGGGACTGCAGGACACCACGGTGACCTGGGACACCCTTCCCACTGGCATCGCCAAACCACAAGTGTCACCACAGGTGTCACCACGGGCAGCGGGGACATGTGGTGACAGCCACACACTCATGGGACGTGAGTTCCCATCACCCGGAGCCACCCCCTGGGGCGGGGGCACTTCGGGTCAGGATGGTGGCAGTTTGGGACACAACCAGGTGGGACACCAAAGGGACAGCAAGGGACACGGGTGAAGTGCTTTGGGACAAAATGGGGACACTAAAGGGCACGGCAGGGACACGAGGAGGAGGTGTGGGGTCATGGGGATGACAATTTGGGACACAGCAAGGGCAGCATGTGGCACATGGGGATGGCTGGGGTACAGAGGGGACACTTGGGGACACAGCAGGGGCACTTTGGGGAGCAGTGGGGCTGTCACGCGGACAAGCTGGGCTGCAGTGGGGACACTTTGGGATGAGGTGCAGACACTTGGGGGCACAAGGAGGGGGAACAAAGGGAAACTTCAGAGGTGCAGGGGTGGCAGTTTGGGACACAATGGGGACAATTTGGGGTGCAACTGGGACACTTTGGGACACAAGGGGCCACAACTGGGGACAGGACGGGGGCTGCTTGGAATGCAGTGGGGCAATTGGGGGCACAAGGGGATACTTCGGGGGACAAGACGATGCTTCAAGGGTGCAGCAGGGGCACTTTGAGGCACAAGGAGGGACTTTGGGGCACAATGGAGCCACTCTGGGATGCAGCGGGGCCGCTTTGGAGCACAAGGAGGGACTTTGTGACAGGGGATTTATCAAGAGTGCAGTGGAGGTGGTTTGGGACACTTTGGGACACTTTGGGACACTTTGGGACACTTTGGGATGCAGCGGACGCGCTTTAGGAACTTTGGGAGGCGCAGGGGACCCTGGGGCCCCATCGGAGCGCTGCGGGGCGGGAGGGGGGCGGCACCGGGGGCAGAGCCCGGCCGATCCCCGCTCCCTCCCCGCTCCCATCCCGATCCCACCCCGCTCCCGGCCCCGCTCCGCGCCCCCCGCCCGGCTCCATCTTGTTCGCGGCCGCCGCGGAGCCGCTCCAGGTGCGGGGGGGCCGGGAGGGACTGGGGGAGCCCGGGAGGGTCGCAGGGACCCACCGAGGGAGCCGGGAGGGGACCTCGGGGCGACCCCCCCCCACGGGACCCCCCAGCCAACCCCCCTGCCCTCCACGGGATCCCCGGCGCTGTCGTGGCCCCCCGGAACCGGTTCCCCCCAATGAGCCGTGCAGGGACTCCCGCAGAGAGACCCCCCCCAGCTCCGGACCCCCGGAGGGACCCCCAGGGCCAGGCGGGACCCCTCAGCCCCGTGCCCGCCCCCGCAACCGGGGCTGTCGGGACCGGGAACCGCGCGGAACTGCCAGCAGCGACCCCCCCAGACCCCCCAGACAAACAACCCCGGATCCCCCCTACAACAGCGACCCCCTCCAGGCACTCACAGGGACCCCCCGGACCCCCTAAACAGCAAAACCCCCGCCCAGATCCTCACAAGATCCCGCCAGCAGCTCAAACGCCTCCCACAGATCTTCACAGGACCCCTCCAGGACCCCCCTAACAGCTCACGCCCTTCCCCAGACCCTCCTAGGGCCCCTCCGGACCCCCCCCCACCCCCCCCCCGCCCCCCCCCCCCCCCCCGCGCCCCCCCCCCCCCCCCCGCCCCCCGCCCCCCCCCCCCCACCTCCCCCGGCCCCCCCCGCCGCATCCCCCCCGCCCCCAGGGACCTCCCCGGACCCCTCCAGCAGCGTCCCTCCCTTTCAGGACCCCCCCAGACCCCCTGGAAGCGACATCCCCTCTCTGTGCCCCCCCAGACGCCCCCTTTCCCCTCCGTGCCACGTCCCACCTTCCCCGGTGCTGCACGGGCAGGACCCGACCCCAGCCCAGCCGGGACTGGGGGGGTCTGGGGACACCCTTGGGGCTGGGGGGGGCTGGGGACACCCCCGGGCTGTGGGGGGTCCGGGGACACCCCCGGGGCTGTGTCTCCCCCCCCAGGACCAGGCACCCGGGGGTTCCAGCAAAAGCAGCTTTGGCAGCCGAAATCCCTCTTAAGGCTTTAATCGCAGTGGGAAAGTGGCGGGGGGGGGCGAGGGGGGCACTCTGTCCCCCCCCGCCGCTGTCCCCAACCTTGTGGGGTTGCAGGGACAAGTGCACCCGGGCTGGGAACTTAAGCCAAATCCCTAAACCTGGCTTAAAATTCAATGGGATTTAGGGGAGGGAAGAAAATGGGGGGGAGGGAGGGGTGCGGCAGAGGGGTTGGAGGGTTTGGGGGGGCCCTTCCCGCAGCCCCCCCCTTTGTGGGGGCCCAGGCGTGAGTCAGGGGGCGAAGGTCGGCGCGGGCCGTGTTTGCCCTCCCAGTGCGGAAGTGGCACCGGCCCGTGTCCCCGTGTCCCTCCCGCCGGAGCAGGTACGGGGGGCCGGGCTGGGGACGGAGCCCCCGGCCCGCGGGACGGGCTGGGGGTCCCCCCTGCGGGGTGGGCACCCGGCAGGGCCCCCCCGGTCTGTCCGTGCGGGGACACGGGGTCCCCCGGGGCCGGCGTGGCCGGTGTCCTGCTGTCCGTGGGGACAGGGACAGGGAGGCCCTGCTGCTGCAGCAGGGGGGGCTCGGGGGGTCCCTGTGGCCCCACTGGGATCGGGATCGGGGCGTCCCCAGAGAAATGGGGCTCTGGAGGTCCCTTTGACCCCATAGGAATAGGAGGGGTTTCGCTCTGGGGTCCCCATGGTCCCTTAGGGACAGAACTCTGGCAGTCCCCGTGTCCCCATTGTGATCAGGATTGGGGGGTCCCCATGGCCCCCCTGGGATCGGGACTGGGGTGTCCCCACGGAGATGGGGCTCTGGAGGTCCCCATGACCCCACAGGAATAGGGGGGTCTCGTTGGGGACCAAGCTCTGGGGTCCCCATGGTCACATAGGGACAGAACTCTGGGAGTTCCCATGGCCCCACTGGGATCAGGTTTGGGGGGTCCCCATTGAAAGGGGGCTCTGGAGGTCCCCGTGAATCAGAATTGGGGGGTTTTCTTAGGGACAGGGCTCTGGGGGTCCCTGTAGTCCCCCATAAGGACGGAAATCTGGGGATCCCAGGATTCCCATAAGGACAGGGCTCTGGAGCTTCCCATGGTCCCATAGGGGTGGGACTCTGGGGGTTCCAATAGGGATCAGTCTCTGGGGTCCCCACGGATTCATAGGGAAAGGCTCTGAGGGTCTCCATGTTCCCATAGGGACCAGGCTCTGGGGGTCCCCTTAAGGACAGAGCTCAGGGGGGGTCCCCAAAAGGACACACCCCGGGGATCCCCACAGCCCCCCATGGCCCAGGCCTCTCTCTCCTGACCACAGCCCTGTCCCCGAGTCCCCATGGCCATGGGATGGGGACAGCCCCCCACACCCCCTGACCAAATCCTGCTGCACCCCACACCCAGAGTCACCCCATCCCGCGGGTGACACCTCCTCTGGAGAGACCCTGGGGACAGGGATCCATCCGGGGGGGACACCAGGTCCTGCCTGAGAATTCTGGGGCTGAGGAAGGGAGAGGAGAACATCTGTGGGGTTCCAGCCCCCCGTGGTCCCCCTGTCCCCGCAGACCCCCCCCGTGCTGTGATGGCACCGGACGCCTGAGCCCCCCCAGCCCGTCCACGGGGCCCAGCCATGGAGACTGTGGTCATCGTGGCCATCGGGGTGCTGGCCACCATCTTCCTGGCGTCCTTCGTGGCGCTGGTGGTGGTGTGCAGGCAGCGCTACTGTCACCCCAAGGACCTCCGCCACCACTACGACACCAAGTGAGTGACCCCATGGGGGTGGCACTGCCCCTGTCTCCACCAGAGAGGGACCCCAGCCCCCGTGGGCCGGGGACAGTGCTGGGGACATGTCCAGCATCGTCAAGAGGACATCGTGGGGCCACGGTCATCAGGGGGACGATGAAGGGGACGGGGCCAGGTCATTGCAGGGAGGATGCAGGGGACATGTCCAGCATCATCCGGGGGACGACACGGGGGACACAACAATCATCGTCCGGGGGGTGAAACTGGGGACACATCCAGCATCATCGGGGGACAGAGGTGGGGACACATTCGCCATCATCAAAGGGATGAAGTTGGGGACATGTCCAGCATCATCAGAGGGACAAAGATGGGAACACATCCACCGTCACCAAGGGGACAGTGCAGGGGACATGTCCAGCATCATCAGGGATGAGAATTTTGGGACACATCCAAATCACTGGGGGGACAACAACGGGGACACCATCATCAGGGCCATGGGGCAGCCCGAGGAGGTGGCCCTGTCCCCAGGGATGTCCCCCATGTCCCCCACAGACCCATCGTGGACCTGATGGGCACCACGGAGACGCCGTCGGAGCCCTCGGAGCTGGAGCTGGACGACGTGGTCATCACCAACCCCCACATCGAGGCCATCCTGGAGAACGAGGACTGGGTCGAGGACGCCTCGTGAGTGTCCCTGGTGTCCCCCCCTACCAGGGACCCCTGTGCAGTGCCACCCCCCATTCACGGGAGGGAGGGGGCAGATTTGGTCCCCAAAATGGTCGCAGGGTGGGAGCATCCCCACGGGTCTGGGGGACACGGGGTGTGGGCTGGCGGGAGAGGGGGACACACTGGGGACAAGGACAGAGCCAACCTGGATTCACACCCTCCTCCCTCTCCGCAGGGGTCTGGTGTCCCACTGCATCGCCATCCTGAAGGTGAGCCGGGGTGGCACTGGTGGCACTGGTGGCAAGAGTCACACTGGTGGCAGTGGCGGTACCAGTGGCACGAGTGGCAGTAATGGCACTGGTGACAGTGGTGGGTGACAATGGTGGTACCGGTGGAACTGGTGGCCGTGCTGACAGTGGTGCTGATGGCGGGTGGCACTGGTGGCAGTGGGGGTGATGGTGACACTGCTCCTACTGGTGGCACTGGCGCTGATGTGGCACTGGTGGCACTGGTGGTGATGGCGACGCTGGTGGCACCCGGCGCCCACCCTGCCCCACCCCGCTGTCCCCCAGATCTGTCACACGCTGACAGAGAAGTTGGTGGCCATGACCATGGGCTCGGGCGCCCGCGTGAAGTCCCCGGCCAGCCTGGGTGACATCATCGTGGTGGCCAAGCGCATCAGCCCCAGGTGACAGGGGGGCCTGGGGGGTCCCAGGGCTCTGGGGGGCAGTTCCTGTGGCTCTGGGGTGTCCCCAGGGATTGTGGGGGGAGATCCGGGGACTCGAAGGGAAGATTCCAGGGATCTGGAGGGTTCCCAGGGATTTGGGACAGGCTGGATCCGGAGGGGTCATGGGGCCTCTGGGGAGGGTCCCAAGGCTTGGGGGGTGTCCTGGGGCACTGGGGTTGTTTTGGGACTCTGGGAGGAGGTGCTGGGGGCTCAGGGGTGTTCCCGGATCTTGGGAGGGTTCCTGGGGCACTGGGGGAACCCTGGGGGGACTCTGGGAGGGGTCCCGGGGCACTGGGGTTGTTTTGGGACTCTGGGTGGAGGTGCTGGGACTCAGGAGTGTCCTGAGGCTCTGGGGGGTTCCTGGGGCTCTGGGGAGGGTCCCAGGGCTCCAGGGGAGTTCCCGAGGCTCGGGGTGGGTGTGCTGGAGGTGTCACCACAGTGTCCCCCGGGGTTAACGCCATCCCTGCCGCAGGGTGGACGACGTGGTGAGATCCATGTACCCCCCGCTGGACCCCAAACTGCTGGATGCCAGGTGACAGCGGCGGCAGGGATGGGGACACTCCGGGGTGGGCTGGGGGGTGCCCCGTGGGTGGGGAGGTGCCAGGGAGGTGACAGGGCGGTGACAAGGCAGTGACAGGGGAGGTGACAGGGGAGGTGACAGGGGCGGTGCCAGGGAGGTGACAGGGGCGGTGACAGGGGAGGTGCCAGGGCGGTGACGGG
>WBMZ01007124.1:0-70989 GCA_013400975.1 Atrichornis clamosus | reverse complement strand
AATTCAAGGCATTACGGGAAAGGAGATCAGGCAAAAACAGGCTCAAACTTAAAAGATATGAAAGAAAATTTATTACACTAACAGAAACAGAACAGGATAATGAAAAGTAAAATGAGCTTTTGGAGAACAGCTTCTTCCTCCCCACTCCCTCCTCCCAGCTCTATCTCCTACCCAAACGGCACAGGGAGACAGAGAATGGAGGTTTTTGGTCAGTTCATCATCTGTGGGTTCCTCCTGCTGCAGAATTGGAGTAATCTTCCCCTACTGCTTTTGGGGTCCCCTCTGGGAGACAGTTCTCCAGGACCTTCACTGATGTGAGTCCATCTCACAAGCAGCAACCTTCTGCGAACTGTTACAACATCAGTTCATCCCATGGGCAGCAGATGCCCCAAACTGCTGGGCGTGGGTCACTCCCCCACAGGGTGCAGTCCTTTTCAAGTACCCACCTGCTCTGGCTCCTGGCCTGGGCTCTTCCACGGCTTCAGGTGGATCTCTGCACTCCCATAGGCCTCCATGGGCTGCAGGGGGGAAAGCCTGCATCACCATGGTCTTCACCACCAGCTGCAGAGGAATCTCTGCTCCGGCTCCTGCACCTCCTCCCACTCCTTCCGAACTGACCTTGGTGCCTCCATGTTGTTTTCCGCTCACATCTTCTCACTCACTCCTCTTCCCTGACTGGAATTCAAACTGTACCACCAGGATTGTTTTGAATTCCTTCTTAAATATGTTATCACAGAGGCGTTACCACTTTTTATTCGGCTAGCAACATGTCCATCTTTGCAGCCAGCCAGACATTGGCCCTGCAGGACATGATGGTGGGAGTTTCTAGCAGATTCTCACAGAAGCCACCCCTGTAGCCCCCCCGCTACCAAAAACCAGGCCTTGCAAAACTACAACAGACAAAAATGTATTTTGGGACCATTTTCAGATGGTAAAAATTCTTGAAAATATATAGGCAAAAAGCCACATGAAGAATTGAACTTGTTAAATGAACTATTTTTCAGCTGGCACTGCCAGCCAGATCCTGGTACAGCATCTTTCAGGCACATGCCCTAATTTACACTAGTTTGGATTATTGCTGTGCACTTAATAACATGTGATGATAGTCAAGAAAATCTTCATGCCTATAAAACCAATGTGAGATGGTGTCAGAAAAGGCTACCAAGAGCATCAGCTTGGTGCAGGAAGATCTGTATTCTGGAGATGAGACTCTTGTTGGCATTGACAAAAGCTGTTTGGGGTGAAGCATGCTGGATTCATGCTGGATTTGGGGTATCACATACATATCCAGGTCAAAAGTACAAACATCCTCTTTTGAGGGTTTTTTTAATCCCACACCAAAGAACTTGTAAATAAGACATCAAGATTACAGTGAACCAGTGGGTTGTGGAGGCAGCTGTGGGAAATGAGATGCACAAAGCTTCACCACGTATATGCTGTCTTAGTGAGTGCAGGAGTTAGTAAATGCAGCTTTTAAAGCAAGGACAACACAAATGAGCAAGCACTGGGAAGTTTACATTTGAAATCAACATTTTTTTTTTCTTCAAAAATACATTTGCTTTCAAAGGAGGAATAGTTGTGCTGGGTTTCTATTCTCTTCTGGTTAAGCAGGAATGGTAACAGTAAATAGTTTTGTTGAAGAAAGTAATATTTCTTAGCAGTCAATTATCTAATTTATTCAACATATAAGGGGACAAGGATCCTGGCTTTAGCTGACCAAGGCAGTAGGTGGTCACCAACACAGAAAATGTTAATATTCTACCCTTCACAGATAGGCTATGTTGATCTATCAGTGTATTTCTAAGTACCCTATCATTGTCACATCTCCCTGGGTACTTTACAAAATCAGATAAACCATGGCAACTGAATAATAATGTGGCTGGAATGAAAAGTCATTAACAAAAAGAAATGCATTCTCCCCCTCTAGTTCCTTAATTTAAAATTCACACCAGGCTCCAGCAATCTGAATATTAGGAAAAAAAATCAAAGAGAATACACAATGACTAAGTGGTTATATATTCCTATCCCCTCCTAGAAGAATAAATGACAACTGTACTTGGCAGAAACCTGAGGAGTTGCACTATACCAAATCAGACCAATTGTATCCAGGATTTTTTTGCCTCCAGTTATGGTCAGCAACAAACTTGTTTTTGTACAGCGTATTTGGTCTTAACCTTTGTAGCTCCAAAAAGGAGGCTAAACAACTGCTGTTCTTCACTGCGAGCCATGGAGAACAGGAAGACATATTTGACTCGTGCATTTTTCATCTTGGCCAACAGGGCAACAATCTCATTAAGGCTGCTGGCAGCTGTGGTGTGTCAGGGACTGTGATATAACTGCAGAGCCCTTCCCCATCATGTGGCAGTGCATCAGAGACTGATAAAGCCCACTTGCTCTATTTCTCACAGAAGTGTCTAACTATTGCTAAGCTTTCAAGAGCAGATTGTGGTGGTGAATTGCACATGACAGTTGTATAATGCATGGACAAGAACTATCTTTGAACAATTTCTGATATCTACCAGGGTGGTTGCTTTACTTAGTTTGAAAAAATCAGTAGTAGACTTCAGTTTCTAGCCTATTTTCTGCGTTATATGCTTGCTCATTTTCCTGTCCTAACTTTTAAAAAATATGCACTCCATGCATATTTTTGGTATTCTTTTCTCTGGTTTCATCTATAGTGTTTTTAGCTGGAGTATTTGAAACCATACAGCCAAGAGACCTCCTTCTACATTAGTTAATAGGACTTCAGTGACTTGCAGCAGAAGAATTTGGCCCTCTTTTGATTTGGTACTATTCTTTGTCCCCATCTTATTACAGCTTAACATTTATTTGATCTGCTTTCTTATTTCCTGTTGAAACTTTCTCAATGAAATATCCACGGTGGTGTTCATATTCTTTCTTATGATTTATTTGATTTAGAGTACCATAGTGCTGAGGTAGAGAGAGTTGCCCTCTGCCTTGCATTTCTATCAGTTAATTTAACAGCAACTATCTGTCCTACATTCAATTTCATCCTTCATTATGTGATGTGTTAATAAGGTTGTTAGATTACTTGGAAATTCTACCGTCTTTTGGTTTTTTTATTAAGAACTTGTGTCATCCTGAAATGATGTAATTTCATTCACTCCCCTTCAGATTCTTTTCTGGGTATTATAACCCATATCCGTGGATGTTTTTTTGCTTACATCCTTTCTTTTTGTTGAATATTGGTTATATAGGCTCTTTCTCAGCTGACAACTTTTCAGGTTCTTATAAAACCAAAAAAGAATGGTTTTCTTCATTGGGTTTTGATTCCATCAGTGACCGGAGAATATTTAGAAAATTGGTATGAATAAATACTGGTATTGTATTTTTACCATATTTTAAGGGAAGAGTAAAAGTAAACATGGAGTTGGACTAAGGTCACATTTATTCTGAAATAAATATTGAAATATAAAAAATTGATATACTGTCAAATGATAACCATGAGTAATCAAAATAGTTAATTCATCCATAAGAATCATGGTTCTCTTCCAGTTGCAGAGCACAGAGGAGCACGGCACAGCTCCTTTGCTAGACTATGCCTACACTGTGCCATCAAGCAGGAAGCTAACAAAAGAAAGCTTTGTACACTTTATATAATTAGAGTGATTAGTAAGAATACCTATGTATCAGGAGAAGCAAATATTAGATTAGGGGTGAAAAAGAGTTTTTCTTAACAGCTTCAGCCCCCAGAGATAAGCTAATCCTGCATGTCAAACACACACCATAAACGGATTCACTAATAGTATTGGCTATCTGCTGAAAAATATAAAGCAAGTCATTCATTTACAAGAACCTACTAAGGTCGATAAATCCTCAAAGGTTAATGAAGTAAAGGGCTCTGAGCAAGGATTTGACTGGGTTTGTGTGCATGGGAAGGATGCTCTCATACCACATATCCACCTCTCTGAGGAATTTACAGAAGGCCTTTGATGTTTTGGGAAACAGCTGGACACACAAGCACACTTCCTGGTGGTTCTTGTCCCAGGCTGCCTGTGTAGCCCTGTCACCACCAAACCTTGTGGGGCTGCCCAAAAATCCACAGGGCCACCAAACTTCTGCAGATTTTCTGAATGCTGACATATGGATAAATGAAATGGGCTGTACAGCATTGTATTTCTGCTGAACTGGCAAACTCAGCCAGATCTGATTTTCCAAAACACCGATTTCAGCACACCCAACCAGCAGTATTCTTGCATCAGTCCTGAGAGCGTGTTTCCAGGGCATCCATAAGCCCAGAGCCTTGAGAACTACAAGACTCCTCGGTGAACCGTAGCTTCACCATCTCCTTTCAGAACAGCTGCAGCCTCACTATCCAAATCACTGTTGGATCTATAGTGTTTACATATAAAACTTGCAGGGTTGTTTATTCCGTAAGTTAAAATAGACAGGGGAAGGAGTGAGATCTTCTGAACACGATACACACTTGCATGCAGGGATATATGTACATATATGTATATGTATATATGTATATGTAAAAAGTGAGTTGATAAAAATTTAAACCCAAACCTTCAGCTCTCAGCTTCAGCCTCAGGAAAAGACAGACTAAGCTGTATGCTCAGGGGACTAGCACATCTCACTTCTGGCAAAGCTGAGAGGGAGAGAACATGTTCTACAGCCAAAACCCCCTTGACTGGAATGGGATTTCAAGTTCCCTGGAGGCACATCTGAAACACAGCAATGTAGCAGCTGCTTGTGCAGATCTCTCCCAGGGCAATGTGGCCTATGAAAAGTGATAAAAAAAGCTTGCAAATTTTTTAGGACTTAATATATCAGTGCAGTCATGGCAATTTCCAGGCAGTAGTCTACCAACTCCCAGGAAATTCCTGAACACTGCTACTCCTGTCTGCTTGGCACTGTGTAGCACTCAGTGACAGGACACAAAGTGTCAAAAGAATTGGCTGCTGCAAGTCAGTTTTGGTGGAGAAAATTGCAGATTTCTGTGGCAAAATGCATTTGAGAGATGACAAGCTGATTCTTCTGAATGTATAGCACACAGATGAAGAATTTTCATTCTTTGCAGCCAAGTTTTATTTGATATCATATAATCATAGAATGGCTTGAATTAGAAGGGATCTTAAAGATCATTTAGTTCCAATACTTCTGCTATGAGCAGGGACACCTTTCACTAGACCAGGTGGCTCAAAACCCCATCCAACCTGGCCTTGAACTCTTCGAGAGAGGAGGCATCCACAGCTTTTCTGGGCAACTTGTGCCAGTGCCTCACCAGTCTCACAGTAAAGAATTTTCTCCTGACATCTAATATGTTGCAAGATGGTTTGTTGTTACTGAATTATTGGGTCTGATTGAGTTTCTTGCTGCAATCACCCACATTATATTTTGAACTTGACTGTAGATAAAGTTTGATGTTCTGTCACAGTGTGAGAGTCCCGTGGGGTATCCTACTGTTATTTTGGATACTGTGAGTGATCCAGACCCTCCTTGTGCCAGGGATACCAGTAAGCCAATTATCTGCAAAACTGTGCAATGGACATTTGCACTTTGGTGGCTGCTTATATAGTTTTTAATAACCTTGTAATCTCAGCCAAGACCATGCTTGGCAGGACAAACAGAGTTTTGTCCTGTCTCTGGACTGTGCCTTGCCAGAAGTGCCTCTGCCAAGATGCAGCTCTAACAGGATTAGTCTGGAGCAAGTGATGAACCTAGGGAGCTGGTGTAATGAAAAAATATGGCATATTTTTTTACTTGATGTGATTAGCAGATGAAATACGGTTGGTTAACAGCACCAGATAAACATTCTGTAGCACTCTGTAAATAATATAATAGACCATTAGCAGTTCTAAGAGGCATTAGCTCAACTCAGCTTTGTCTGATACAAATACCAACAGCTGCTCTCTAGCAGGAGCCAGGTAGCAGGGATCACATAATATATTTTCTATAGAAATCCTACATCTTAGTCTTTCACAGTTATTAAGCAAAGACATTTTGACTAGGGCCCCTGAAAACCCTGTTCTGGGGCACCAGTTAGGGTCCAACACAGTCTTCACTGAGAGCCCTAAGTCCAAGCATCTTTTAATGAAAATATGATGTTGATGTATCTCTTTGGAAAATAATTATTCAGGATGAAAGGCTATGAAATACACATTTTAAAATGGAGGCAGACTATCAGAAAAAGACTATCAGGCAGACTATTCCCAAAAATCATACAACTGTAGCACTGAAAGAAACTTTAAAACAACTCCAGAGCCAAACCCATGCTTTAGAGCAGAACCAAGTATTTTCCATGAGAAATATCTGATGTCTTCTTAAAGCTCCAGTGAAGGCAATATACAAAGTTTCTTCAAAATTCCAGTGTCTTACTAGCCTGAGAACCGGAAAATGCTTCATGGTATAGAACATAATTTTGCATTACTGCAAATCTAACTATTGTCTTGTTTTCAATAGATAAATATAGTTAAACACTATCCAATTTTTCTTTGGTATTTCAGGACCATTATTATATTCCCTCTATCTTCCATTTTCTAAAGAAAACAATCATATATTTGAGACTTTTCATAGAAGTCAGGGTGTCTGAATTGCATTGCTCTCTTTCTGTGGATCCTCTTTTCTTGAAGGAGAGAACCAAACCTGGACACAGGATTAGCTCCTACATCTTATCTAACACTCCTGACAATACATCTCATGACATTTTTCTTTTTGAGCAGCAGATTACTTGTTTTGTCTCTTGCTAAAATGGTGGTTCATTGTAATCCTAGATCCTTTTCTGCAGAGTAATCCCAGATCCTCTCTCTCTATATCCTCAAGCTTGTATTTGTGCATTTGATTTTTTCCTTCCTTAGTGCAGTACTGTGTACTTGTCTTTATTTCAGTTCATCTTATTGATTTCGAGCCATTTCTCCAATTTGTCAAGATCATTTCAAATTCTAAACTTGTCCTCCACAGGGCTTGCAACCCCTCCCAGTTTGGTGTCATCAGCAAATTAGTACACATGCCTTTCCATCTTTTAAACCGCTAATGAAATTATTGAACAGAACTGGCCCAATATAGCTCCCCACGGGAGTCCATATAAAATGCTTGTCTGGTTTGATAGAGAGTGTTGATAAGAATGTGAATCATTCTGACTATATTTTCTCAAGCAACATATCCGCCGTACAGTAATTTCAACGAGGCCATCTCCCACTGTGCTGTGAAATGTTGGAGATCATTATACAGCACAGTGTCAAAAGCCCTACTGAAGATGTCGCAGTGACTGTTCTCTTCTCCTGCAGGTTTGTCAAGTGAGGAAATCAGATACATTTGACATGATTTATTTTTCACAAACACATGCTTGCTGTTTCTTACCACCTTGTTTTTGTCTAGGTGCTTATATAATACATGTAATAATGTGATAAGGTAATAATTTGTTCCAGGATGTCTTCAGATACTGAAATTATGCTGACTTCTCTACAATTCTCAAGGACTTCCTTTATTCCCTTTCTGAAGACAGAAACCACGTCTGCCGTCTTCTGTCCTCTGAAATTTCTTCTGCACTTCATGAGTTCTCAAAGATACACTCTTCAGATTGTCTCTGTTGGCTCCTTCTGGCTCAAACTCACCCTGACCCACAGTCCTCTCTGTGTCTCTACAGTGGCCTCCCACCCTCCAAGGCTGTCCATGGCATTCCTCCCCACAGCCTCTGATGCGCTTGCAGATGAGGGAGGCATCCCAGCTTTCCTGCTTCTTGAGCTGCTCCGGTCCCACAGCTCAGGCTTCCATGGCAAGTCCAGCCCTGTGCTACCTGTCAGGGGGTATTACTGGGTTCAGTAGATCCACTCCAAGCAAGTAATTTAATATTAACCAAGTGAATTATTAGAGGCCTTCTGTTCTGAGAGAGGATGTTATCTTTTTAGACTTTTAGCAAGGCTTCTTGGATAAAGTCTTACAATGTGCTATGATTCTATATATTCATGCTAGTATGGTAGTCAGGAGAGTATTTCAACATGACATTAAAGCCTGAATTTGACTAATTATTATTCAAAATACTTTTTCCTTTGCTCAGTTTTTTTTTTTAATATTAATATTTATTAGCTTCTGGAAACAATTGCATTTGTGAGAATCAGAGCCAAAAAAAGAAGAAATAAGGCATTAAAATATCAGCCTTCAATGTGTCATTTGTTACATGCTCTCCTTCTGTTAAGTATAGCCTTTCTTATACCTCCATCTGCCTTCTAATAAATTTGAAAGTAAAAAAAAAACCAAAAAACCAAACCCTAGAAAAAACATAAAAGAGAACAAAATCCAAACTTTTCTGTTGTTTACCCTTTAAAAGTGCAAAAAGATGGACATTATTTTCCTGGATGAGCTTCTTGGGACAATTACACGACTAGTACAAAAAACAGAGTAGGTGTCCTACAGGAATCTGTCTCTGTTGACAAAGAGGAGGCTACAATCTAATGTGAGTTCTCCTTTCCCCCACAGTCTATATAATTATATGATCAGAGAAGGAACATTCTGGTAAAGTCAGAATTTGACTAATTAGGTCCTATTTCAGCTAAGGAGCTTTGTTTTCAGACATAAACATCTTCTTGCAGGGTTATTTCTATTCTTCAATCCTGCCTTGGTGTTTCTCCTGAAGTCAAGAGCTGAGAAGCATCTGCACTTGCAGCATGCCAGGCAGGCAGCACTGCACTTTGGGAATGGGTGCTGGCTTAGCAGAGGGAAGAGCACAGTTCTCACTGTGAGACTGAGTCTGTGACACCCACCAGAAGGAAGAGGGAACAAGTTGGAGAGGAAACTGAAATAATGTGTACCTTCCTCACATGTGGTGTTGAATACAGCACACAACAACTTTCCCTATTGGCTCTGTAGCAGACATGACATTTTCAAGGTTTAATGCCAAGTGCTTTCCTCTGCATTTCTGTTTTCATGCTGAAGTGATCAGCATATTGATGCAAAGCACGTAGCTCCACTTTTCCTCTAGCTTTGCAGCAGATGTTTGAAAGCCAGCAACCCAGAGCCATAGGTGCAGGGAAGTGTCACTTCCAGGAAGAGCCTTTGCACTTGAAAACCTTGACTGCAGATGTTTTTCTTTGTGAACTTTAAATTGCCAGCCTTTTATATACACCTTCACATAGATCACATGGTATTAACTAATTCCCCAGGGAATCTGAACTTGGTATAGTACATGAGTGTAATACCTTTAGCTTTGGACATGACTTTCATTGCAGCTGAGCGTGGATAGACCTCCAAGAAGTCACAGTTCTTCCTCAACTAAGATCTCCAGCACATCTGCCACCTAAAACTAAAAATAAACAGACTCTCTCTTCCATTAGAAAGACATGGAATTTTCCAAAGGTTGTTTTCATCTTACAGTGGGACGAAAAGTTGAACTCTCTTTCTTTTTAGTAGAATAAAATATACTGATTATATTGATATAATTTGTGATTTAACATATCCTAAAGGTAAACTGAATTATTTTGTTTTTTCACAAAATATTTTTGAAAAACTTGATTCATCACCTCAAGATATTTCAGTGTGAGTGAGAGACTGGTTGTGCACATTTTCAACTAGCTCTCCTTCCAAATACTTGTGACCTTCTTTTACCCACATCGAATACCTCGAGAGCAGGTCATTATGCAAGTATCTGACTACCTCACACTTTTTAATGAATTCACTTTCACAGGTTCCATGTTTATTGAGAAAATGGTATTACTGCTGCTATACATACAAAGGAAGTAATAACTCAAGGACAGAGAAAAAAGGTCTTGAAGGTCCAGTTATAATGTTCTCTCTGACACATCCCATATAAATTTTTAACTCCAAATATCGAACCATAGACTCAGACAATTGCAGACAACCTACATTTTGCTCTTTCTCCATCCTTTTTGCCTACTGCAAACTCCCAACTTGATTCTTCAGCAACACCTGTGAGGACAGCATACCCCTGGCAAAGAACTTAATTCTCTTCTCTGTCATTCTTGAATAGATTTGCCTCACACGGAAACCAAGGACCTTGGAGATGTACAAACCTGTGACAGGTGCCAACAGTCCTCAAAGGCTCACACAGCACCCGCAGGTCAGTAGGCCTGAGCTGGCAACTTGGCTGTCCCAGCCGTGCCTTATTGTTACTGACCGGGAAGTGAGCTGATGGTGCTGCAGGATGCATGAACTCAGTTGTACTCAGTAACCTAGAAACAGGCTTGCAAAACAGAGGCACAACACTTAGAGAAATGGTCTACAATCTTTCATTATATATTGCAAAAATGCCATATCTTAAGCACAATCATCTAGATGTTGTCCCACGTTGCACGTGTAGCTATGCAATGTTTTCTTATAAAAGTAGCACCTAAGTGGCATCATTTATGTCATCTATATGCAGTGATTTGCCACTCAGTAGTAAATGTTGGTTGTTGGTGGTGAGCTCCAGGTCTCAAGTATTTGTTTATCATGAAAATAGAAAAGTTTTCATCATTAAATTTTCAAAATGTATACGTTGTGACTCATGTCTGTGCCTTTCTTCTTCAATATGACCTCCACAACTATAGGACAGAAATATTCAGAAAACTTCCCCTGTTCTATACAAGCCTTTCTTTTCTCCCTAGGAGAATTAATTTCTATTTAACAGGTGGAGACATTTATAAAATTCCACAGTGAAGTAAAAATAACATCATTTCTGCCATCGACACAGAACCCCCCATGGCTTTCGCAGGAGGATTGGCCCTAAGGAAATACTGCTGCTGCAAGTATAATTACAGCAGGCTAAAACATACTGGAGAGCCAAGTTGTAGCAGCTTTATCACAGACTGCCTTATACCACTAAATCAGTTTTACTACATGTTTTACTAAAGATTTTCCTTAGAAACTGAGGAGATTGTGACAGGGCTTCTATCAACTAATCTCACTCCTATAGCCAATCCAATAGATTAATATTGACTGTACAGTTCTGATATCCCAGGAGATTTAAATGTAATCTTTAATATTGTCCAGGCTTCCCTTCTTTTTCTGCCCATTTTTTCTAACACTCAAAACACGCCTTCCATCTCATCATCCATTTGCTTACTCTCATTATCCTCACAGACATCATGTTGTCTTGTGCAGATCCTGGAAGTGGAGGGTACTCTTTTGTTGTGAGTTGTGGTATTGTCATATCTTTTCCTAGTTCCTGGGATACTGCAGGATTGCTCACTACCTCCCCCTACCTAAGCCCTAGGTAGTATCTGGGGCTCAGTTTCTCTCTTTGTCCTCCTAAATACACAGTGAAGTCTTAAAAGGGCAACTTGCACCTGCTCTTCACCAAATGTTCTTCCAGTTCCTGGCAGCTTCATTTTAACAAGGTCCTGCAAGGATGAGCCACCTCTTGTCACCTGCTTAAAGCAAAACTCTACATATTCCACAAACAGGCAGAACTATCACGGCTACTGCAGTCCCTATCAAGGCTACTGCATCCTATTTATAATCATTTTGAGCAACAAAATATGAATCTCTTCCTAGAGGAAGGTGGCCAGAACCACATGACCCGTGCACATAGGTGCACGTGTGTGTGTGTATGTGTAGCTGTGGTTGTGTCCCCTCCCCGCTCCCCTCAGCTTCCCAGCAATGCCAGGGCACCTTCCCTGTTTGTGAGAAAGTGTGGCAGAAGCCTTCTCCTTTCTTTGTTCCGTGAAGGGAGCCAAGTAGACTTTTGGTGTTAAATTCCTTTTATTTTATCCTGTCCCCATTTCACTGCATTGTGGACTTTTTGACTGAGGCCATATATATGTAAGAGGTTTAACCAAGGGTTTTCCACAGCCAGGTAGTGCATCAGGTGGGTTTCAGCTGAACTGTCAGCTTTTAGGGGATCTTTCAGTAGAGGAAAGAACAGGACAGCATCTTTCCTTCCCCCCAGCTGTACATTTAGGAATCTGCTGATGTCCTGCAACTGCCCCGGGTGCCTGTAGGGCTGGGAACAGCTCGGGGAGCAGGGTAAGAGGGAAACTGAAGGTAAGTGAAGCAACAGTGCCCTGAGCTCCCAGAGGTTCCTGCCCTGCCCATTGCTCCCGCTTGCAGCTATGGGGACAAAACATTTTTAAAGTAGGCATTTTATCTCATTCCAAGTTGTTGCAGTAATCAGAGTCCAGGTTTTCCTAATCAAAGCAGAAAAAAAATAGTAATGACCTGTCTGTTACTCTGTCAGTCACAGAATGAAACTCCAGGAAACAGTTACCTTCGAGTGGCACCCAGCTGGTCCTTGGCAGAGAGTGCCGAAGAGTACTTCTAAAATTCCAGGTTACAGTCCCCTCAGACAACGAAAGGAGATTGGAAAAATGTGCAATATTGCTGAAGATTACAAGAGAGAGTAAAGAAGCACTGGTTACTACTGAATTACCCTTTGGGAACTGCTACCTTTTCCTATATCTCACTTTGGTTGGTGCATTGAAGGATATTTGTGTAGTAAGGCTGATTTAGGTGGCAACTTGTGCTGGGATCCTTTACTTTTCTCTGAAATTCAACAAGCCACAATAGATTAGGAAATGAAGCTTCTTTTCTTTATTTTCTTCCTACTAATTATGACAGCCTGTGTGAAAGCACTGCCCAGTCAAAGATCAGGGTCCAATTGTGTTAAGCTTTGCAAATAGATTTTGAAAATGTCTTTCCCTTTCAGTGAAGAGGGGTTTTTTTTTAGCTCCAGGTGCAATGGTTCATTATGATACAGACGATCAAAGAAGAACTGGCAGTCTCAGAAAAGGAAAACAAGTAGCAGGGTCCCTAACCATATAGTTAATGAGCCAAAATGAATGACTACATTATAGGTGGAATTATTTCCAGGAGACTTCTAATTTGAAATCAGTGAGTTAATCCACTTTAACAAAAATCAGAATGGCCGTTCATGGTGGAGATCAAGGGCTCAACTTGCCCAGTATCCTACCTCCAGCTACAAGTGAATGCCAGAGAATGTGGGGACAGGAGAGGAGAATTTGATAACTTGAGGAGTCTCCTGTTCCAGAACTATTTCCAGCTTAGAGAGTTTTTTCTGAGCCTGTTGTGTTTCCTGTATTGAGTGATCCAAAGTGGATCTCTCCTCCATATGCATTTTTCCAGCCTCTCCATAGACCTGTACAAATACTTTGCACTCCTGGCTTCCACTGGCAGCAAGTGTCCCAAGACTACTATCACAACTCTTCCCAGTTTTGTTTAGCACCAAGTTCCTGTTAGCTGTATTTGTAGGCTCCTACTTCTTGTACTGGAAAAAACAATTGCTCCTTTTTCACTCTCTTTGTGCCATTGAGATTTTGTACATCCAGATTATTTCCCCTTACTCCTGTTTGTATCTTTTCAGAAAGATGATCTTGCCCTGCTTGTTCTTTCAGCCAGAACTGAGATTTAATCCCCTGTGATAATCTTCCCTGAACCTCTCCCCACACTAGAGGATCAAGAGACACAATAATACATTATTTTAATATCTTCCCCTGTGCACTGATGATGTCTCTTTGTAGACGGCTAATCTTGTTTTCATGACCTTAAGATAGACAAAGGATGCCTGGTCAGACTAGAGAGCTGCTAGGATGCTTAATTAAAAACAGTAAATCTAAGGGTTTAATGGGAGCTGGAGTAAATGATGAAGTTTTACCAAAGCTTCTCTCTAAACTTTAACCTCATTTTTCATTTGAATTTACAAGTTGAATTATCATTGAATATAATTCTTGTCTATAATGTGCTTTATTAAACCATGCAGGCAGGTTTATCCCAATGGGATAATCTGCTTGGTAAGAAAAATTGAGCTGATTAAATGATGCCCACTTCATCCTTATTACAAAGCTCTTTCAGTATAATAAAATGCAGCCATGTCACAGCTCCTGGCTATTTGCAACACTCATTATTATCCTTGTTACACCTCTCCATAATTTGTCTCAAGCATTTACTGACATTTATTAATGTATGTGTTCTGATTGCAAAGTCCATCTCAGGTTTTACAGCCAGCACAGGCTCAAGCAGGGTACCTAAACCCGTACATCAGGATCTGACCTGCTCCTCTGTGTCAGGGGAAAAGGCATCTACCACCTGTCATTTCGACAATTCCAGGGCTCAAAGCACCTTTCTCCAGGTATGCTGCCACACATGCCAGCAAAGTGCTCCTAATGCGGTCACAGCTTCGTACTGATAAAATATCGGCTTGGGTATTTTTGCACATATAATTTTCTATGGTCCTTCAGGCTGATATAAGCTGGTCTAAAACCGTTTCAGACCGCTTTTGCCAATTAACTGAGCTTCTGCTGAAGTGTGAGTTGATATCCATGGTATTTTTATGCATTCAGAATCTGACAAGCATACAGCTGTGTCTTAGAAGTCCTGAACACACGTTTAGCTGATTACGTCTCATTTCGGGTACTAAGCCTTTTTCCCTGTTTCAAGGGGTGAAATGTTTAAAGTTAGATTTTTTAAAGTTGTTATTTATTTCCAGGTATGACTGGAGGTTTTCTTGCCAAGTCATCTGCCTTGTGACAATTCTTCTCAAACTGTGTTCTCCCTCCTCTCTCTCTTTCACTCACAAGCTGATCTTAATGTAATTAGAGGGTTTTGTTCCTCACTTGAGAAGACCTGCTTCTTTCCCATTTCAACCCCATCCTTCTTCTCCACTATAGTGTTTCTTTCCTTTTGGGTTTATTAATTGGCTTTGTAGTTGGACTGCACAATGCAATTATCCAAAAGAAAGGTTGCAATCAGAACGTACAAGGGAAAGGGCAGCTCCTTCTGATTTCTCACTAGTTCCAGAAAAAGTTACACTCAAACTCAGAAGGATAGAGTATTAGAAAATTAGCTTAGAAATAGTTGCAAACAATTATTGTGCATGCAGACATGAACACATTCAGACAAGAAGGAAACTGGATCAAAAGTAGCATAAATAAAAAATAAGAATTCTCAAAATTTAATAAGAAAAAGAAAACCAAACACAGATCAGTCAGTGACCAGTCAAAGTAAGGGCACAGGACAGACATTTTCTGAACATAGTAGGAGTAAAAGGAACAGTGATATTTGTTCATTATTAACAGTATTAAATTAGTATGAAATAAGTGTCTGTTTAGTAGGGATGCAATAGGACTCAGATCCTGCCCTGTTTGGCTTAACTTTTTCATCAGTGATCTAGACCCAAATATGTCCTAATTGCTGAAAATTATTCAGATGACAGAAACATATAGTCTTGGTACATGACGAAAAAGAAAACAAAGAAAAGGACAGTAGCTAGAGATCTGGATTGCTTACAAAGGAAAAGAAAAATACTTTCTATGTAATTTACTATGGACAAGTAGAAGTAATGTTTCAGCATAAAAGGAATGTAGGAATGTGAGATTTATATGAGGAAGTCACACAGGTTCTGAAAAATGGGTTGTGATCGTTCACAAGTTGAGTGCAGGCCACATCTTTAGGTGTAGTACCAATACATACTTTGAATGTAGAAAAAAAGGCATACCAAGCAGAACTGGAAAAAAATATATCTGACAGTAATTCAATTTCTTCAATAGAAACACTGAGAAATTGGACATAACTCAGAGAAGAAAGCCCTGAGAATGATTAAAGGCTTGGAAGATATGCCTTGTAGCGAGCCACTCAAAATGTCAATATATTTGTATTATTGAAGAGAAGGTTAAGGAAAAGCCTTTTTTCAGTTCAGAAGTATCTACAAAAGGAAGAAAATGTTGCTAATGGAGAATCTTCAGAGTTAGTATAAGAAAATGTAGCTGAAAGTTGAGGTAAAAGAAATTCACACGAAAAATAAACTGAAAGCTTTAGCAGGCAAGATAATTAAATCTGGAATAACACACAGAGATGCTAGAGCAGCACTAGGTGTATCTTTCAAAAAAGCTTGATCTTTACCAACTGATACCAGATGGAGAGAAGCAAGGAATAGTAATGTGTTCTTGGAAGTCCTCTTTATATTGTAGCAAGTCCAACTAGACTGTCAAAATAATTTCTGATGGTTTTTGATAATTAGTAGGGGAGTTGTGAATTACTGAAATGTAGATATATATATTTTGGACATTGTTTATGAAAATGTTACATTATTAGAATTTGATAACAACCTTCTAAAATTTTCAAAAAGAGTGGGTGTTTTATTTTTGCAGTGTTTTCATCAGAATCCCCCAAATTTCTCATTCACTAATTCTTCCATTAAACCCTAGAATCCGATGATTACTCCCTGATTTCTACCATTTCTTTTTGCCTTCTTATTCTAATACCCAGTAGATTGTTTCAGGGAGAAGCGAGGTGAGTTAATACTGACACCACAAATCACTGTCTGAAAAATAAAAAAGTCTCAAATTGAAACATATTTTGTCTGTGGAGTTTTCTTTTTTTTCATATTGATGTAAATCATTATCTAGTATGTCTACCAATTGCTCATCTGATGAGCCTTGACCTGGAACTTTGATGAAAGCATTAAGGGATTTAATGAAACCACAAAATTGGTTCCAGGAATCAGCCTTTACATGGAAGGAGGGAAATGCAGAAAGCAGTGCAGGACTTTTTAGTCCTCCATGTTACACTGCAAGAAAGTAATCTGGTTTTAGAATGACAGCTCAGCCATAGGATAATTGTACTCTTTAACACACAGAAGCTCAGTGCACCTTGCTGCAAAGGGAAGATTTCATAACAGTTTAGTCATAGCTATTTTCAGTGACTCAGAGTGTTGCAATGACATCTATAAAATCTCCTGCAAACTTGGAATCAGGTGAGGGTTGCTGGTGAACCTAGTGATGATGTGCCTCATTGCTACCTGTTTGCCTTGATATGCTATGAAAATTCCTCCAGACTGTAAGAACACTAATATTCATATTGTGAGCAGAATGACCCAGGTAATTATATGTGGGCTGTGCTTGACATCAATCTGACAGCAGTTTGGGACTTATTAGTTAAAGAATTAAATGTTGACAGCATAATTAATACTGGTAAAGCTTGGGAAATAGATTCAAACACAAATAATTTCTGTTTTGATAAGTTTGCAAATTTAGTTATTAAAGATAACCACCTACCTGTAATCCATCCAGACTTCTTAGCAGAAGACACCATTGTGGTAAAAAACATGGAGTGCGGTGCCAGTAAAATATATCTTTGAGTGGATTCAATGTTGTCTAGCAATCCAATTTGAAACAATTTTCAGCGGCAAATCACTGGTGTACGTTCTGCAAGTGTTGCCTGTAGACCAAATACTACCAAAAGATTTGCAAGGATCTGGAAACAATCCAGAGGTCATTCCTAATAGAAACTTTGGATGACACTGGTAAAGTGGCAAATATTGAAGAAGCCTAGATGGTCTTTTCAGAATGAATCTGGATAATTCAATATGTAAGCCCATTCATACAGCAAATATTTTCATACAGCTGATACATCCTAATACACAGGAACAAAAACTTTAGCCCATACCAAGAGAATGGGTATTTATTGGGCAAATTATGGACTTCCAAAAGCCTTTTGGGATTAGAAAAAGTGAAAAGGTAAAAAGAGGCCACTGTGAAGAAAAATGCCAATCTTCATGGTAGTCAGTGAGGAGACTGAGCAGGGGCAAAGTGAAGTTTTTACCTCAGGGACAAGTGAGCCTGGCACAGAACTGTCCCACATATACAGCAACATGTTTCGAAACAATGTTGAAATATTAGAGGATGTGCATAAAAGATTCACAGTAATGATCTGAGAGAGGCAGCAAATGCTTCTCAGTAAAGACATTTTCAGTATTTTACAGTCTAGTTACTGTGTTGAGCTTTGTGTCATAGTTCCTGTGGCTTGACCTAATTCTTCAAAAGGTCTCTCTGTGTTGTGTATCAAAAGGGAGCTTGAGAGGCAAATTAACTGCAAAGGGTACATCCCCTATTAGGAAAAATACTGGGTACTACATCTTCAGCCATTCTGGAAAAGTCATGCCAGGAACCAAGGCAGACAAATTTAAACGGAAGACAAGACACAGATTCTTAATGATAAGTGTGCTTGGCCATTGCTAAAAATTCACAGTGGTAGTTTTCTCTCTCTCATTGTATTCACACCAGGTCTTGAAGGCATTTAGGAAAATCACTCTATTAAAAAGGAGCTATTTGGCTCACTGTAAAATGAAGTGGAGAGAAAGCCTTTGGTCTGCTTATACAGGAGGCCACTCTAACAATATAATGCTTGCTCTGGCCTCAAATTCTGTACAGTACTGCCACTGATTTAAGCTGTTTGAAAAGGAGTAATCTGGATGCAGTATCAGAGAAACCGTGTTTTCCATGATGGGCTAATGAGGATATAAAATTCCCGTGATAATTCCTGTGTGTTGTCAGACTGTTATGTCTAGCAGTTATTTTTGAACTCTTGCTCATAGACAAGAAAAGATATAGGGGATTAATCAGAGGAAGTTCTGGAGGCTCTTATTATTTCTTCTTCTCTTTATTCCCATAGCAATGACAAAGATGAAGCATCCTTTATAAAAATGCCAGAACTGCTAAATCAGGACTCATGTGAACACATTTGTGCTTACTGCTGCCCTTGTGATTCTCCTGTTGTTTACGTGACTTTTATAATTGAAGTGATATTGTTGAAATCATATCTAACACAAGAGCTTCATATTTATTCTTTTTCCCTAAGACTTTGGTCTCAGCTTCTCTGATAAATGATATGAAGCAGTACATTCTCTTCCAGCTGTGCAAACACTCATTCTTCCACACCTCCCCAGACACAGCCATTCACGCCATCCTCAGGGCCCTGATCTTCTGTCTTGACTTGTTTGCATCACTAAAGGAAGAGGCAGAAGCAGCACCCAAATCAACGGGAGGAGTTCTGCAAACAGAGGTGCATCAAATGACACAGAATATTTCACAACAAACCAGAAAGTGCTAATACTTTTCAACCCCTACCATGCTCTTTCTCCTCCGTCTGGACCTCTGGCAATCTGTGACTGGTTAAAGGGAACTTTCTCAGCTCTGCAGGAACTTTGCCACCAAGGTGTTAATGTGTTCAGTCCGTTTATTCTAGAGTAGGACTTCATAGGTTGCCTAAGTTCAAAATGCTTTCAACTAGTAGAACACCTTCCTCAGATAGCTGTCTCCATATTTTCATATACATTTTCTGACCTTTCTCCCACTTAATGAAGGATGTGGTAATGCACTGCTAGCATCACTCAACATTCCCTTTCGCCTGACCATTTGTTGATCTTTACATGACGGAAAATTAAAAAGTCTTACTCATGGTCACACAGAATGTCCTCCTCAGATTCAGTCAGGAACTCATGACTCCCCAAAATGTCAGGCATGACAGGCACACAGTCTACTATACACTTTTTTTTGTTCTTACTTTCTCACTCAAGAATTGGACAGAACTCAGGGGGTGAGAAGTTTTACTTTGAAATTTAAATGAACTTCAGCACCAGTGTGTCCTGTTGCATTTTTTCGTCTCCCTTTTTGTGTTAGATTTTGACTCCAGTCTGAGGTGACACAGGTTTGATGGGCTGGTATAAACATGAATATGATAGCAAGAAGTGAAGGCTCATATTAAGTCCAAATGCCCTCAATTTCCATTGAAATCAGTGATTCTCAGCATCTCACAAGGGTGAGTTCTGTATTTCTACACTATATGCTATAGACTATTATCCAAAATATCAAATTAATCTTGGGGGAGCAATGAATGACCACTTAGCTCAGAATTTGTATTTCATGCAGCACTGAAGCCACACTTCAGTTTACTGGATAACAGAGAAATGCAAACATATACAAATTTTTACTTTCTGACGTAAATAGATGTTTGTAAAAAGACTGTAGGAAGGAGTTTTCACTATCGTATTGTTAATACATAATCTGTTTTGTTTCATTTGTGCCACATTTGCTTTTTTGTTTGAATCACATCTTATTAAAGTGGTGCAGAAATAAGAACTGCAGAAGATATTTAACAGCCCTGATAATTGAAGTTTCAATGTTGGTCAATAACCAGATTAAAAAAAAAATATATATAGTACTTGATCAGGACCAAAAATTGCACTACCAAGGACCAAACCATTTTCTTTCCCAGAACCCCTCTCAGATGACATTGTGTTGCTGAGCTGATTTTCCTTGGCACATCAATTTCCATTTTGATGAAAAGAAAGTTATTTGGGCCTTGGATCCACCAGACCACTGAAAATTAATGCTATTTCAAAAAAATCCACCAGAGTATGTCTGGTCTGTAACACAACAGGAAAGGAAAATTTAACTGTTGCAAAATCACATTGCCATTAGGGTCAATAACAGAAATGCAACAGTATCTTGAACAGCTCTAGTGTGTGAAATAGATAATAAGTGAGCAGTGAGCAGTGCTTGTCACCAGGAGAGTAAAGTACTTGCGAGGAAAAACTGCAAGAACAGGTTTTTCCTGGTCTTTCCGCATAAGCCCACCACTTACCAGTGCTCTGTGATTGTGATTGGGATGTGGTGCTTTTGTAAATGTTGTCTTTCAGATGGCATATGTAAGTCCTGACCAGCTGTGTACAGGACTTGGCAAAGGAGTTAGAGGGAGAGTTATTAGCCAGGAAACTATGAAAAATTCTATCTTGGATAGTTTCTCTAGGTTTAGTAGTACCTTCAGGAAATGGAATTGCTCTTCTTCACTTCCTGTTCTGAAATAACAAGCTAGCTTTAAAAATTGTGTGTACTGGATTGTGTTCCCCTAGAATAAGATTACTTTCCAAAAACAGGTTCCTTGTGTAAAGACATCCCTTAATTTACTGTATTTCCCATTTGCCACTGTGTTTGTTACTGCTATGGCAGCCAGGCTGTGGTGTGCCTGGGATCGATCAGCGATGTGCCTGCCTGCCTCATCCTGGGGTTTTGCTTGGCATGGAGCAGCAGGCTGCCTTCTGCCCCTGCATTTAGACACTCACTGACCAAAGGTGACACTGAATGCAGGAATAAATGCAGCAAACACGCTGTATGAGAAAGGAAATGTCATATTAGACCCATATTAGGCCTGGTTTTGATAGGAATGGATCATGAAAAATCACATGAGAAATAATGGAAGAATAACAGTGAAGGAAAAGGAAGAGAGCGGGGACTCAGGAATGGGAAAGGGTAAGAAAAAGCAGTGAAGTAATTTGGAGATGTGAGATGGAGGGGTTGCACTATACGCTGAGCAAAATTACACCTTGTTTTTTGAATGGCCATTGATTTCCTTTCTGCTCACTGTGGCAATTTTGCAAGTACTGTTACTACTTTGTCCAACTGTAAAAAGCTCAAAACGAAACTCTTAAAAGACTACCTATACAGTGTGGTATCTAAGACATCTTGGGAGCTTTAAAATTGAAGAGTGCTTCATTAAAACTAGTTTGTTAGCAATAATTGCATGTTAAAATCTTGCAAACCTCTGGTTTCTTCATTCTCAGCACCAAAGCTTTTTATATCGCAAAGTTTTTATTCATTTAATTGTAGCCTTACACTAAACTTCTTCTGCATTTTATCTAGCTTTGGTTTCTGGAACAATAGTTTATCCTTTTAACTATGTAGCTTTCACATCCTTTTTTAGCATGAGAGAAAAACGAAGATGCTGAGTTGATTCACAATAATTATATTGTTCCATTGTAAAGAATCACAGAATCACTCTCCTTGAGTTCCTTAGCAAAGATCTACATGTAATTAAGCATTAGTAAGACCTATTAAAACAGTCTACCTGGAAAGTTGATATCCTCACAAAAATTCCTAGCTTTGACCTCCCCTTTGATCATTGTTATATTAGATGCTTTCTATGTAAATTAATTAAATTTTCTTTCTAAAATATTGTCCTCCCTTAAGCTTTCCATGATCAGCTAGAACTGCGACTCCACAGAATAATTAATTTTAGCCTTTTCCATCTGCAGCTCACTGCAATTCAAAACTGCCTCTTCATTTACCCGCTTTCACCAAGCTCTGAATTTTGGCTGATATTCGACATCTCCCCTTGGATATCTAATCATGGGATTAACTGAGAAAAACCAAAACTCTTTCTCTTCCCTGTAAAATTCTCAAACTCTCAGTATCTGCAACTGCTGTCACTGTCACTGTTCCTGTATTGCTCTGGACACCGTGGGCTTTATTTTCTCCTTTCTCCAAACATCCAGACCACATTCAAACACCCGAAACTCCTTCTAAAGCATATCATCGCTGGTGCTTTGCACATTTCCATTCAGACCCTCCTCACCTCCCCTAACAGCAAAGTCTACAGTAACATATTTGGTTCCCTTGCCTGTATTACTTTTAAACTATCAAAAGGTAAGACAAAAGCCAATGTGTTCCCGAATCAGCAGCCCAGCTCTCCCACCCTGCTGAAAGTCTTTACAAGTTCCCCTTTCCTGCTGCTGAACTTGAGATGTTACACTGAGGCTTTGACAGTTTTACCTTGTCCTACTTTACCGATTTTGTCTTAGAAAATGTCACCCTTACACCTTCTATTACCATGCTGCCAGCTCTGAAGGCTTCCCTCCCTGTCTCACTCACAAAAGACTGTAATCTTTGCGCATCACTCCTCATTCATGCTGTGCTCACCCTGTGCTGACACCGTGGTCCCATTTAGAACCCTCCTCAAGACATCACTGCCTTCTGCAGCCTACATGTGTAACCTCCAAGAAATTAGTTATCCATTGATAGCCAATACACACTGAAGCTGATATTCTTGACGTTTTCTTATATAATAAATTCTGACTTAGTGACTCTGGAAGCACAGAGCTGTGTTTTATGTAACCACAGCATTGTGATTATTCAGCTCACCACTGTGCTCATCTTCCATCTGGTTCTTCATCCTTACAACCTGTTTTGAAATCCATTATAAAATTTTGGGACACGGACAATATCTTCACATGCATCCATAGTCTTTCCAATTCCAAGAGACTTTGTTCCCAGTTGAAGTAAGACTTTGGATGCCATCACAATTCAAATTATATTACAAAACAACAGCAACAGTGATTATGTTCCAGAGTAAGAAAATAAAACAAAATTCATAGTAGCAAATGGAACTAAAGTCTGAAGTGTGTTTCTGGATAAACAGAAGTAAAGCAAATTCCTAGTTTTCTTATTAGTAGTTAATAAAAATATTCCAGGATAAAGTGACATCCCACAGCTCTACCCTTACCAGTGGTCTAAGCAGTACCTAGGGCAGAGATACAGACACATGACTGACTGTACAGTGGTCATAAGGCTAAGCATATTTTAGTAGTGAATTTCCAAGTTAATAGTTCCAATTATAATCAGCTTTTCATACTTCCCAAGATACTTCAAACAGTATTAGGAAGCCGAATTTTAGGAGACCAAACCATACTGAAGTATGCTATCTTATACTTAAAAGTATGGCATTTTAATGTATTTTTAAAAAACAAAACTGCTGTGTCTAGGTTCTATGTAGATCTGTTTACAAGAGCAGGCAATTTTCATAAAGAGAAAGGTGCAGTCCTGCATGGAGCTTGATGTCCCCTGAGAGGGCACGTGTCGTGACCCAGCGGGATGATCTGCGGCATGCACTGAGGGAGCACGGCCTCAGGCAAAGAGCACCTCTTGCAGCTTTGTCTGCTGGATATTTAAGGGACTAAAATTGTACTGACAAAACTCAATAACCAGATTAAACTGTCACTTTGGCCTAGGCTGTAGCACAGCTGTAGCAGGTTGGAAGGGGAGCCTAGAGTCACGCTACCATCGCCAGATGGGCAGACACTTGGTGATACAGGAAAGCCCACGCTGGCATGACAGTCAAGTGTCAATGACTACTATAAAGGGCAGCAGATAAACAAATGTGTTCCTGAAGGTGAGATACCAGTCTGCTTTTTTTTCAGGAGAGGTAGTGATAACTGATGGTTTTAGGTTCTGAAGGCTCAGATACATTGCTTGATGCTAGAAGTTGGGGCAGAAGTCACATGCATCTTCACCTGTGGTCCCCTGAATTGAGAGCTTGTCTGTCCTTAAGTTGAAGTATTAGAGTTACACCTGAGAATGATATTTAAATCCTGCTTTTCAAGATATTATAAAGGGAAACAGAAGGTGTCAGGTGGACTTTTGGCAAGTGGGACTCCCTTTGAATGGCACCAATGTTAGGATTAATTTTGCCTTTTTACAGAGCAGCTATTGTCACTGGATGAACACTTGTGAACATTTTCACAGACATGCCATGCTTTATTAGGATATAGAATATGCTAAGTTGGAAGGGATCCACAAGGATCATCGAGTCCAACTCCTGACCCTGCACAAAACACCCCAAGAGCCACACCATGTGCCTGATAGATTTGTCCAAATGCTTCTTGAACTCTGTCAGGCTTAGTGCTGCGACCACTTCCCTGGGGAGCCTGTTCAGTGCCCAAGCACCCTCTGGGTGAAAAAACTTTCCCTGATGTCCAACCTAAACCTCTCCTGACTCAGCTTCATGCCAGTTCCTCAAGATCTGTCACTGGTCAACATAGCTGAGATCGGTACCTGCCCCTCCTTTTCCCCTGATGAGGAAGTTGTAGACTGTGATGAGGTCTCCCCTCAGTCTCTTCTTCTCCAGGCTGAACAGACCGAGTGACCTCAGATGCTCCTCATATGGCTTCCCCACAAGGCCCTTTGTCTTTGTTGCTCTCCTTTGGATGCTCTCTAGTAGTTTAATGTCTTATGTTGTGTTGCCCAAAACTGCACACAGCACTTGAGGTGAGGCCGCACCAGTGCAGAGCAGAGTGCAGAGCACTCTTAAAACAAATCCCTGTGCTTTTTTTTCCAATGAGTTTACATGTAAATGGCAAAGTAAACCAGGATTTCCAACCACTGTCTGTGTTTAAGCAAAGCACAATTATAGGGAAATGTCTCTTTTATTATGGAAACTGATACAGTTGAAGAAAAATTAGCTGGACTAGTTGACAGTTCTTTTCAGGTGAGGTTAGAGGGTTCAGGGAGCCCTGAAAGTAGAACTTGCCTAGCAGACAGCTTTAGAGAGGGTTTAGTGAGGCGAGAAAACTCTGGAGGTGTTATGAAAAGGAACTTATGCTTGTTCTTCCTGTCCACACAATGAGCTCCTAAACCTCCTTAATCTATCTAGAGTGCAGATGCTGCTCTGTGAGGTTTCTATTTTAACTACAGCCCGGTGATAATTTTTGCTTGTAGTTGCTCAGCTTGGTGAGGTTTGACCTTTTCTTCAAGATAAAAGTGGTAGCCAACGTAATTTTCAAATCTTAGGGTCGTTTACTTTAATGATACAACATACACCAGAAAATAACATCTTAACTAACCAAATATCAATAGAATGCAATTATTTAGGACAACTAAAATAATATTTTGAAGGCAGTCCAGAATAACTCTTCTTTATGAAAAAAAAATTGTCTCAGTGGGCTCTGCTCTGCAATGTGTCATTTGTTCAACTGTGTCCCATCACTTGTTATTATAGGCAAAATTATTAGCCTATTGTGATTTCCTGGGGACAATAACATTTTTTACAAGACTATGCATACTGGGTGAAAATTTATTGCTCAAAAGAAAGGTAAGGAGTAACTATTTTATAATGTCACCTTTAAAATCCCCCTTACTCAATACTTGCTGACATTGCATTATGTCCCATAAATGTGTTGCATGTATTTGTAATAAAAGCAAAATTTAAAGAAGATACTGAATTGCTGGTGTCCATACTAAGAAATAGCTTTCTTTGGCATCATCAGAAAAAGTAGCAGTAATGTCAGTATCCCATTTTATACAGACTTTTGGGCTAGAATTCACTTCTAAATGATGGCAACAGTGGTAACTCAGCTGGAATGCAGTCGTGGCATCCCTTTGGATGCAGTGAATGAAGAGAAGCTCAGAGCCCAGTGAGTGAACCAGGCTCTGACATAGAGCCACACCTGGGCCACCCCTCCCTCCATTACAAAGTGGGCAAAGGCATCTGTTTTCACACACAAATCTTGCCTAGCCGTTCACATCCTCCTCTGCTGAGGGCTATTCACATGCCCTTTCTCCCAAGAAAGTTCCTACAGTTCTCAACACACAGCTGTCAGATAAGATCATGCTATTTATTGCTGGTTGTGAGATGATACATGCAGGAAGAGGGCCCAGCTAAAACCTGATTCTCTTGTGCAAAAATAGCAAATGTGCTTGCCTTCTCTAGACTGAGAATCTCACAGCCAAACTGGCAATATAGGACACATTTACATTTCCCCAAAGAAATCCCTTTGCTCCTTGTGTCAGAGGCTATTTCATCTCAGTTGTGGAAGGATTACGGGCTCAGCTGATTAAAAACCTCTCCACAAGTCCAAACTACTTGAAGAGCTCCCTGTCCATGCTGCATAGCAGGACTAGTGACCAACCTCCAGAGGAGTGCAGGAGCTGCCTACAGGCCTCCTGCACATTTCTCAGGAGTTGTACAAAAGGAAACTCCATGTTTTACTCTGTACAGGTGTAGATATAATTCAGATAGGAAGATTTGTCTCCAAAGATAGCCTTGTTCCTACATTGATTATTTAGCTGCATGCTGACTAATCCTATTGCTGTTGCCTCAGTAAAACCCCAACTGAAATGAAAGAAAGGTGATGCTTTCTCTTTTCTGTCCCTGGTGGACAATAACAAATTACCCTGCCCAGTATTTAGTTCTGCCACTTTCCTTTTATTTTTTAATTCTTTTTATTCTTTTTTTCTACTTTTTTCTTTTTTTTTTCTTTTTCTCTTTTCTTTTCTTTTCTTTTCTTTTCTTTTCTTTTCTTTTCTTTTCTTTTCTTTTCTTTTCTTTTCTTTTCTTTTCTTTTCTTTTCTTTGTAGCTGAATTGTGCATCTTAACCCTGCAAAATGCATGGTTTACTCTGAAATACATAAAGAGGATGTCTGGCTTGGTTGTGATATTTTGTTTACCCCACACACTGCCCTTAGAGAAAGTAGTAGAAGCTGATGAAGAGATGTGTAGGTTTGGATCTCTTTGTGTCATTCATGTATAATGGGAAGAAAAAGGGTAAAGAACAATCCTGTGGAAGCTGACAGGGTTGCTAAATTGTGCAGTGGCCAAGGTGATGTGGGGATGCCCAGTGGCAGAGCTGCTGCGTGCACCCTTGCCCAAATCTGTGTTGAATGAAGGTAACAGGCATGTCATCCTTCTCCTCCTGCATCCTAACCATGATGGTGGGTAAATCACTTAGCCACATGCCTCCCAATCTCTTTTTTGTTATTTCTTTGGGGCTGGGAGTGTTTCTGACCCTGTCCCTATGCAATGCCTCTCTTTGTATGGGGCTCTCTCCTTTCAGCTGTCCCTAGACATATTACATTTTTAATACATATCATAAGGATAGAAATAGGGGTTTTTAAAACATATAATAGGATAAAAAAATGACAGACAGTAAATTCTAAAATTAAAGCAGAAGACTGCCCATCATTCTTTCTATGTATTTCATTTTAGACTAGGATTTGTAATTTATAATAAAGCAGTAAAGTTTTATGAATTCTGGTGGTTTGGTTTCACTACCTACTCAAACTTTTGAAATGGGGTTAGTAAAAAGAGAAACAAAGAAGACAGTAATCTGTACAACACCTAGAAATGGGAGCACAGGGGAGCAGTTTGAAACTTTACATCCTGCTGTGCAAAAATGTGGTTTCTGCTACTGCTTTAAATTGGTCCTGGTTGTAGGGCTCAATTCACAGATCAGACCTGGATGCCAGCCATGGTTTTCTAAACAGTTTAACTCTCTGCTTCCTCTGCTCTTTTCATCTTTCCACTATCATCAGTCAGCCTTGCTGTCTCCTGTTGTCCTCCCCTCCCACCCACCTAGGACCATTTGTCCTTTTACTCAAAAATGTTTTGTCAGTGCCTTCAGGTCTTCTAAATTTCTTTGGAAAATCCCTTTCCCAATGCTGCCAAACACCTGTCTTAGAAGCAGCTCTCATCCCTCATGTCTCCTCCACGCTTCTCTCATAATCTCCATTACTCACTGGATTGTGCCAAATATGGATTTGACCTCTTGGCAGAATCTGTCCTTACAGGTTGGTTTGAGGAGTGTAGCACATACTTGATAGCCTGAAAAATCAAGCAGGTGAACCATATCAATCAATTAAGGCATGATTTTTAGGGAACTGAGGGTTGCAAATTTCTCCAAAGCTATGTGGATTTTACAGGTGACTCCCAACCATAAATCTCATACAGATCTCACATGGATCTCACTCTGGGCCTGAGGCAGGACAGAGGGAATAGCCCACTGGAAACCTGCAATAAGGACAGGAGAGCTATGGCTCTAGGTGCTAGGAGGAAGCCTCTCCAACCTTAGGGAATTAATTTCAAAAAAATAAACTCTTGAAAACTACTTTTTAGACAGCCAAGGGTATGGTATTTCCTTCAGGTAGTGACCCAGTAAGGCAGGGTGCCTCCTCATTTCTTGAAGTCATATCCCAGGTATAATTAAAAAGCCTTGGCAAATCTGGAATGGAAATGGACCCTTGCTGAACACGGGAGCAAAGAAAAGGATGACATGAAGCAGTGGATGTACCCACGTTGATAAAGCAGCTAAAAAATGTTTTAAGCCTTGGCAGCAAAGAGGTGAAGAGTTTAATTATCAAATTCAAACCTATTCTCTTGAGGCAGTGGTGAATTTGATATTAAAAAGAGAACAGCAATCTAGCTCCTGCTGTACTTTCTTGCCATACCAGAGAATGTTTTGGTCTTTCAATTACCCATTTTGGTATGTTCAAGGAAGCTGCAAGAATGAACGGTCAGTTACAGCACCAACATTTTGATTCAAAACCTAACTTTCACCCTGTTTCTTGTAACATCTACATGTCAAATGCAGTAGTTTCATGTTCACTCATGTCTGCTAACCTCGCTCAAACACTTTCAGATTTAAAAGAGTACTGGGTTTTAATTTCTGCCAATCTTTGGACAAACTGATAAATCCAAAGTGATTTCAAATTACAAAAATGATTCAAACTTTGAAAGTACTCTAAAAGACACCGCAATAAATCATTCCATTTCCTCTACTGTTGCTCTAAGTCCCCAGGGCCTGTGCAATAACCACTCCTTTACTCAATCTGCTTCATCCTTCAATGAAGCAGATTAATTTAATAATCTTAATATAGGAAATTTTGTTTCTTGCTAATCCATACAAGTTGGAGTCCTCAGTACACATACCCTAGACACTGACAAATTGAAAGCTCATTCAAAAGCAGAGCAATAGAAAGACCAAGGGAAATCATGACACCCATCAGTTCCCGTGGCAGCTCTGCTGCTGTGTGCACTCAGCAGAGCAGACAGGGGGTCAGATCTGAAGGCATCATTCTCTGAGACAGACTGAAATGTGCAGGAAAGCTGAAGACATTGAAGCACTGCAAACGCTTCCTTTGGACATCATACTGTAAAGGGAGAATAATTGAATTAGTCTGAGGCTTGGCTGATGTTGACATTTTCAGTGAGAGGAGTCAACTTACACATTTCTGCAACCTTCAGTCCTTGCTGACATAAAGTAATAGTTTGTTCCTTGCAATATCTTAGTCACTTAACATTCCAGATACACTGTTTGAAGTACCTTGGGATCAAAACCACTACCTAGATAAGCATAAACTGCTAATATAGAGGGATACTATTTACTTCTTTGTTATGCCCTTTCCTCCACTCTCACTTTAAAATGAGATCTTTGTTGGTAAAAATCCACCAGACTGATAGCTTTATAGACTGCAGCTCTTATCCACATGACAAGTATATTGCAAATTGCAGGACTCTAGTCATTCTCCTTGCCACATTATCCAAGTGAGCACGTACCAGGAAGGAGCTGCCTCACTGGAGAAAAGTTCACTCACTGTAACACTTGTTCAATTTATAAGTGGTTTGTAAAAGGTGTTAATTGGTATCTGATGTAAGCAACAAGTTACCTTGGGACTGGAGTTAGAGCATGAAAAGGCTGAAGAAGGGAGTACAAGCACTGTATCTATCTCACCTAACTGGAAATATCTTCGCCATAGAGTTGAGCTACTCGTCCAGAAGCCCTACACAATATAGGGAAAGAAACAGAACCCTCTAGAAGGATTTGTCTCAGGTAAATTGGATCATACATGCCTTGTTTACATGCAGATACCTACATTGCAAGAATCTCAATTTGTGCCCATGAATCCCATTCCAAATAATATTCAGATAGACAGAAACTTTTTTTAGTTTTGCTGATCTAGGTCAAATTCAGAGTTATGATTTCAAAGGAAGAAAAAAATAGTATGCTGTGATTAAAACGTGATTTTGAAAGATGCTGTTAGTCCACTTGAAGTACTAAGCTGCCACTTCAGAATGAATAATAGTAATAATAAAAAGCAAAAAGGAATATATTTTGCAGACTGAGTGCCCAGTCTTCAGAATCTTAAACTGGTATTAATATTAATTAATATTCTAAATTTCCCTGCAGAGAACAAGAAACGTTCATGCAACTTCACGCACAAATAAAGGTGACAGGCCTTGACTTCAGAGCTTAAAATATTAATGAGACTAAACATAAGAAGTGATGACAACAAATAGGGATAAAGTGGGGCATGGAAGAAATAGTTCACAACAGTGTAACAGCATGAGAGAAGCACTTTGGGGTGGCTACACCTCTTTACTTCCTCTTTGGCTCCTCCAGCTACTATTTTACATGTGTAAAGAGGTTGATAGGAAAAAAATCAAAGAACTTGTCCAATACAAAAAGTGCCAGAATTGGGACTATAAATTTCAGGAGTTCACTAGTCACAGCTCAAGCCAATGTAGCAAATTACCCTCTGAAGAGCTCACAACAGTGGAACAAGTAAAACTCTTAAAGCATATTAAACTGTTCACTGTTCCTCTCCTTATTGGAAGAAGTTAAAGTAACTTACATAGAATTCCAATCAATCATTCCCATCCTGATGGACAAATTTTAGTCCAAGGTAGCTGGAAATGGCAGTTGAAAAACCTTGATGAAAGGGATTTGGATGAGAATGCTGACAAAGAGCAGTAAAAACTGACGTGTTTAATGCAAGGTTGTTTTTCCTCTTGTCCCCAGAGTAATTTTCTAACTCAGCTATTGAATTTCTCATAATATCCTGAGGGATGCTGTGAAAGCGACCATTCAGCTGCTCTAAAGGAATCCTTATTGTCTGAATCAAGGAGACACATTCAGCTCATGAACCCAAACCAAGTTTCTTGTTTATCTTCCAAGATTTTTTGGACAATGCTTTCCTCATATAATTCCAAATTACAGATCCATTTCACCTCAGGCTTACAACTATGGTTTCAGGATGTTCTGTGAGAAGATGATTGATTAAGTGCCTGACAGAACACATGCTGAATTAAGCAGGATCATCTAATGCCTTCCCAGTTAATTACAGTGTCTTCTGGGATGACTTGTTGATAACTCCCCTTGCACGGCATGACAATCCTCTCCTCAAGTCTAGAGATCATCAGCATTTGTGACCCTTCTATACTGATACCCCTTGAAATGATCCTGTGACCATTGTAAAGGAATCACACATATGACCTCCAACAAGGGGTGACAGCACAGGGTTACAGGTACTACTTCAATCAAAGGAGGCACAACTGTCTGTGTGATAAACCAGAGTATTTTTCTACAGCTTTATTAGCCAGACAGCCACAGGAAGCGGCAAAGAGGGTAAGGGCTGTGTATGACCTGGACGTGTGCTGGCTGACAGTGGCTGAACATGAGCCAGTGTGTGCCCAGGTGGCCAAGAATGCCAATGGCATCCTGGCCTGTATCAGCAATAGTGTGGCCAGCAGGACCAGGGCAGTGATTTGTTCACTGTACGCAGCACTGGTGAGGCCACACCTCGAGTCCTGTGTCCAGTTCTGGGCCCCTCAACACAAGAAAGACATTGAGGGGCTGGAGCATGTCCAGAGAAGGGCAACGGAGCTGGTGAAGGGTCTGGAGCACAACTCCAGTAAGGAGTTGGGGGTGTTTAGTCTGGAGAAAAGGAGGCTCAGGGGAGACCTTACCACTCTCTACAGCTCCCTGAAAGGAGGTTGTAGCCAGGTGGAGATCAGTCTCTTCTCCCAGGCAACCAGTGACAGGATGAGAGCAAACGGTTCAAGCTGTGCCAGGGAAGGTTTAGGTTGGAAACAAGGTAGAATTTCTTTACGGAAAGGGTTATTAAACATTGCAGTGAACTACCCAGGGATGTGATGGAGTCACCATCCCTGGAGGTATCCAAGAAAAAACTGGATGTCGCACTCAGTGCCGTGGTCTACTTGACATGGTGGTGTTCGACCAGATGTTGGACTTGATGATCTTTGAGGTCTTTTCTGACCTAAATGATTCTGTGATTCTGTGATATGTGCAAACTGGACATAGGATGTAGTGTGAAGATAGGTGACAGGACAAATGGAACTGATGTGATTAAGGTATAAAGAATGTGCACATACTATGCTTCCATATGCCACATAGAAAACTGATTATTTCTATGAAGTAGCAGAAATAATGACATCTACATCTTTTAAGAAGTGAGTAAACTAGAATAATACATTGCTCCGTAGAATGAAGTCCTACAGCATATTACAGAGAGATTGCACCATCTGGAATTCTATTTCTTTATTTCTATTATGTTAAAGTAAAAACTAATCAGTGAAACCTGAAACAAAGCAGCCCACATTGCACTGAATTTCTTGTTGCTAGGCATCATTTGTTCATACCATGAAGCGAGATGTTTAGCTCCTAGTGTTAAAAAAGGTGGTAAGATTTCCCCACCTTGTAAACATTTAATCAGGCAGTAGAACACATAAGCAGGCACTGAAGACTAACTAGATCCATCTTCCTTATAAATTCCAGGAGAATACCATAATCCAGTCCTGTGAAACGGACTGTTCTCCATGATCCTGTTCATGCCTGTATGCTACTGGCTTTGTTCTCAAGCTAGCAGGCTGGCTCCTATCCACTTAACCTTGCTTGGAGCACAGTAGCTTGGATGTCACTGTAATATGTTGTTTTGGTTTAATCCCAGCCAGCAACAGTTTCTCATTCACACCCCCTCTGTGGGATGGCAAGTGAATTGGGAGGGTAAAAGGGAGAAAACTTGTGGGTGGTAATAAAGACAGTTTAATAGGTAAAACTAAAGCCACACATGCAAGCAAAGCAAATCAAAGAATTCATTCACCAATCCTGATGGGCAGGCAGGTGTTCAGTCTATCCCCAGAAAAGCAGGAATTTATCACATGTAGTGGTGACTGGGGAAGACAACGCTATCACTCCAAAAGTCCCCCCCTTCCTTCTTGTTCTCCCAGATGTACCTGCTGAACGTGATGCTACATAGTGTGGGATAACCTTTCAGTCAGTTGTGGTCAGCTGTGCTGGCTGTGTCCCCTCCCAGCTCCCTGTGCAACCCCAGCCTCCTTGCTGGTGGGACGGGTGAGAAAAGGACTTGACTTTGTCTCCGCACTGCTCAGCAATAACTAAAACATCCCTGTTATTAACACTGTTTCCAGCACAAATCCAAAACACAGCCTCATACCAACTACCCTGAAGAAAATTAACTTTATCCCAGCCAAACCCAGCAAGCACATACTTCAGCAAGTCATTGAGTTCCAAACTGAATATGCCAAGAAATGGAGAAGCCACCCTTTCTCTGAAAGTTGTTCCCAAGTTAGTCACTCAGACCGCTTACAAACAGAACGTGACTGGCTTTAAGTTCCAGCTACCTATTCCTTCTGACTTCTCTTTCTCATCAGAAAAGGATCTTTCAGTATATACTCCTTTATATAATTACACTATAATCCTCTTCTTTTGAGTGTCTGTTGGATAAACTAAATTCATCACGCTCTGTATGAATATTACAAAAGGCTTTTCCCAGTAGCTGCAAAATAGTTTTTTTATGATCTTCAGCATTTCAACATCCTTTAAAAAATGTGGGTATTACAAATAGAATTCAAATAATCTATATTTAATTGTCTAAAACACAGGTGTCTAGTCTAATATATTAGTTCTGTCTCTATCCAGTCAACAAAGTGAGACAGACAATGCCAGGAGGCAATTAATCGCACCTCTCTCAAGCATCTAGGAAGGCTGGATGACCTATGAAGGTGTTTATAATTGAATGCATGGGATGTCTGAACAGCTGGTTTAGACTATACTCCTTTCTGTTAAAACATGAGTGCTCGTTGAGATGTGTAGCAACACAGAACTGTACAAATTCACATATCAACCAGAGAAGAAGTTATTGCCACCCACTTATTCTACTAGTAATACACCCATCAACAGAAGTGGCTTTTTCCACTGGGAATTTATATTCAATTGCTCCTTTGCTACAAGCACGAAATCCATTTTTAGAGTCACGTTTACATCACACGTTCACACATTCTGTAAATAGGTCTATATACTCCCATACTCACAGCTTCTGGATGTGGGTGGTTTTTTAAAATTCAGTTATTACAAAAATTCATGCTGTGTAAAGAAAATCAGTTTCTCAGACAGCTCCATCAAGACCCCCTTACCATTTTGTCTTTCTTATTGTCATACATGTTTAGTAACTCTTCATGCTGGTCTGGGCCCTAGAAATTCATTATATTCTAGGATGCAGGGTGCTGTCAATAAAATTCACAGGAATGTCCCTGCTCTGAAGAGATTACAAAACAAAACAGTACATCTGTTCATCATTCATAGTAAATGGTGTAATATCCCATACTTCTTCAGTTCTGAGGAGAAATAAGGAAAGAAACAACTTCACCAGTGAGTCTGAAGCTTGTGTTTCATACATTCAGTTCTTTGAAAGGGACCATTATCCCAAATTTGTGATTGAGAAGAGGACGCAGTAGTCTCAGATCAGTTAGAATGATGACCACAGTAGGATGGCTTTTCTTAATCCAAAGTTTTGTACAGCAAGATCACAGTAGTAACAGTCTTGCCCAGACAAAACAGCTGCTGAGATAATTCCAGCTTCTTTCACATAATCCCAGCAGTTTAAACAGAAAATACCAGAAGCTGCTGCTGTTAAAAATATGCTCTGTCCACAAATAAGGTGGCTTGCAGAACTGTAGCTCCTTTTAAATGATATGGACGACTAATATTAATCTGACTGCAGCTCCTCACAGATAATCCTGGAAAAGCTCATACATTACCACACCAAACTTAAGCTCATTTTGATATGGAAGAAATGGAACAAAAATGTGCAGAAATGCCATTTCTTCAATCAGCATTCTCAGATATCTGTTGAACATCACCACACTCAGTGACGACTTTGTCAAAGCTCGAAAGAACACTGCTTAAGCATTTTACATGATTTTTAAAAGTAGTTTCCTCCTCACTGGAAGGATTAAAAACTATTTAGATACACCGTCTCTGCTGGAGCGAGAGAAAGGTTGCTAGGTATCTTATTTTTATTTACTGAATGTGCTGTTTGACATGAGCCAAAGTTGTTCCATGAAGCGTGCTTAATAACTAAACAACAGAGACTGTCCTCCAGAGGGTGTTCTATTCCCTTGTGTCCGGCTCTGTCTGGCACTGCAGGTGTAGCCTGAAGGACCTGAGAAGCAAAATTTTTCCCTGCTGAGCAAAGCTGGATGAAAGAACAAGAACATAACCTATACTATGACTGCTTCATAGAATAACTTCTTGACAGTAACTCCTTTTTGCACATTACAGAATAACTTTTAAGAAAACAGCTTGTCTTTTGAAATCAAATTACCCACTGGGGGAGTGTTTTGCTGTTGATTGGAAAGTTAGTGCTGGAGAATAGAACTGAAACTGAATGTAACTGAAAAGGTTTCAGTTCCATGTCTTTTTTAATGGAGCCAGAAATACTCTTTATGTAAACTGCCAAATTGAGAACATGAAGACATGGTTGTCTGAGCTACAAAGGTTTAATCCACAGTTTGATACTGGATTCAGTTTTAGGACTCAGGAATATAAAAGACACTGCACTTTGTGAAAATATCTAATGGGACACGCACAAAGTGACTCTGGAAATATCCAGTATTATTTCAGGCCCTAGTATCACAAGCCTCTGCTCCCTGCAGCCACTCCCTGAGATGCAGAGATGGCTGAAAAGGTATCGGCAGTCCCCACTCATTCCTGTGCAAATTCTATGTTTTTTGTTACACAACATATCAATGTGGTTTGGGATAATCTAGCTGATTTTGCTTTAAAGTAAATTTTGCTGGGCACAGCTTTTGTTGTGGCATATAGGTAAAGTTACCACTACATGCCAGATCTTTGAGTGCCATAAGTGGAAAAAACCCTACGGACTACCATTTAATCTACCCAGTGATTCTGCATTCCTGTCTGTGCAGGACAGCAATTGCTCTATTTTGACGCTGGTCTTCATGTCAGTGCTAATAAACAATATGGGGAAGGGGATGTTCTCTAAAAAATTCGCTTTTGTCCCAAAGCAGGGTGATTTTGCCCTGTCAACCCAGCGTGGTGGGTTGACCCTAGATGGACACCAGGTGCTCACCAAACCCAATCTATCACTTCCCTCCTCAGGAAGGCTGGGGAGAGAAAATATAACAAAAGGTTCATGGGTCAAGGGCAAGGAGAGATCATTCACCAGTTACTGTCATGGGCAACACAGACTTGGTTTGGGGAAATTGATTTAATTTATTGCGAATCAAGTCAGAGTAGGGTAATGAGAAATAAAACCAAATCTTAAAAAACACCTTCTACTCCCTGTCCTCCCCCTCTTTTTCCCAGGCTCGTCTTTGTTCCTGATTTCTCTATCTCTTCCTTCCCAGTGGTGTAGGGGTACAGGGAATGGGGGCTGTGGTCAGTTTATCACTTCTCATGACTCTTCACATTTCTTCCCCTGCTCCAGCATGGGGTCCATCCCTTGGGAGACAGCTCTCCATAAACTTTTCCAACGTGGGTGCTTCCTACAGGCTGCAGCTCTTCATGAATTGCTTCCATGTGGGTCCTCCACAGGGTCAGAACTCCTGCCAGCAAACCTGCTCCTGTGTGGGCTCCTCTCCATGGGGTCTCAGGTCCTGCCAGGAGCCTGTTCCTGCATGGGCTTCCCATGGGGTCACAGCTTCCTTCACATATCCACCTGTTCCAGCGTGGGTCTCCTCCATAGGCTGCAGGTGGATCTTTGCACCCCCTTGGACGTCCATGGGCTGCCGGAGCACAGCTGCCTCACCATGGTCTGCACCACGGGATGCAGGGGAATCTCTGCTCCGGCGTCAGGAGCATGTCCTTCCCCTCTTTCACTGACCTTGGGGTCTGCAAGGGTTATTATGCTCACATATTCTCACTCCTATCTCTGGCTGCAATTCCACAGGAGTTTTCTTTGCCCCTTATAAAATACCTTATATCCGAGGTGCTACCACTGTCACTGATGGGCTTGGCCAGCAGCAGGTCTGTCTTGGAGCTGGCTGTCATTGGCTCTGTCGGGCATGGGGGAAAGTTCCTAGCAGCTTCTCACAGCAGCCACTCCAGCAGGACCCTAGCTACCAAAACTGTACCATAAAAACCACATATACCCAGAGTGCCCACTGGGAGTCTGCCTGGGAATGTGCTGTTTGACATGGCCAAAGTTGTTCCATGAAGCGTGCTTAATAACTAAACAACAGAGACTGTCCTCCAGAGGGTGTTCTATTCCCTTGTGTCCGGCTCTGTCTGGCACTGCAGGTGTAGCCTGAAGGACCTGAGAAGCAAAATTTTTCCCTGCTGAGCAAAGCTGGATGAAAGAACAAGAACATAACCTGTAGCATGGCTTGACACCTGCTCCCTTTTGGGTTCTAATTTTACTTCCACTAGAATCTGCTCAGACTTACAGATGACATGTTTTCCATTCAGCCATTTATTAATGTTAGTGATTTTGAAGTTCTTAGTTGTTTGAAAGTACTGTCTTAGCCTGTTCACAAATAACAGAGACATACAGTGTACTAACTTTTATATTGAACCTTTATATTAAGTACAGAGACTTTCAGATTATATATGGGGATCTGTGGGGATGCTGAATAATGTTGTCAGACAATATCCTATCCCTCTTGTTCTGTGCTGTGGAGCAAAGGAGTTGTATTTAATATTGATAACATGGTATTTAAAAGACTGGGTTTAGTGGCTTCAGCATGTGTTTCTTAAAAATTAAATTATGTTTCTATTTTAAAGAAACAAAGAAATAGCAGTGTGTGCTGGTTTGGGCTGGAGTAGAGTTAATTCTCTTCACAGTAGCTGGTATGGGGCAGTTTTGGATTTGTGCTGGAAACCATGTTGATACCACAGGGATGTTTTCATTACCCACAAGCAGACACAGAGTCNAGTGCTTACACAGAGTCAAGGCCTTTTCTGCTCTTCACCCCTCCCCACCAGCAAAGAGGCTGGGGGTGCACAAGGGCTTGGGAGTGGACACAGCCAGGACAGGTGACCCCAGCTGCCAAAGGAATAGCCCATACCATATGGGGTCATGCTCAGCACATAAAGCTGGGAGAACAAGAAGAAAGGGAGGGGGGATTTTTGCGGTGATAGTGTTTGTCTTCCCAAGTCCCCATTATACAAGATGGGGCCCTGCTTTCCTGGGGATGGCTGAACACCTGCCTGCTCATGGGAATTAATGAATTAATTCTTCGGTTTGCTTTGCTTCTGTGTGTGGCTTTTGCTTTACCTGTTGGCTTTTATCTCAGCCCATGAGTTTTCTCACTTTTAGCCTTCTGATCCTCTCCCCACTCCCCTGGGGAGAACTGAGTGAGCGGATGTGGGGCTAAGTTGCCAGTTGGAGTTAAACCACAGCACAGTGACAAAGAAAATATCCCTAGGGAAGCACATGCTTGAAATTCCAGATGGAATTGAGAAAGGCAAAATGCAGCTGTCCCAGTCTTACATAAAAGGCCCTGATACAGTGGCATATTCTCATCTTGGCAGACATTTCCAGACTTCACTTTATTCCCCTACACAATTTGCGGAGCACAGCAGCTATTGTGCCATCATGGAACAGAAAGACAGTGCTCATCCCAAGAGGATGAAGATGAGATCTAAAATATGTGCATCTATTTATTTCGGCAGAATGTAAAGAGGCAAACCACATGCGCCCACTTTTCCTTGCAAACACTTCCTTAGGGATCCAAAACTGGCTGAGGCACACCTCTGACCTGTATTATATGCTTTTACAAACAAGTTGATAGGTATCAACCACAGACACTCCAGCTCTTCTCGATAGAGCTCCACACTAAGATTTTATTTCCCTGCTATTCAACAGCTAATACATACTCTTTCCCCTCCTCCCCTCCAAATTTATCTTTGCTCAGTTACTTCCATTATGAAAAACTAAGGATGGTATTTTTTTCATGTTAAATTTATGCATTCACTTAGTCAGGTGCATCAATAACAAAAAAAGGTTATGCATGTACAGTAATTGGTTTATGCAGGTGGGTCATGCCCTTGATTTGCTTCTGAATACAGATTTTACTTCAAATATTTTGCTCAGGCTTCTTTGTGCTTTTTTCTGCTACCTGCTGTAAGAGTTAAAAACTCAAATTTCCTGTGATTTAAGCTGTAAACAGACAGGTTAGAATAAAGGAAAGCATTGGGAGACAACAAATGAGCCAGCTTTCTGTCACTATTTTCAGGCTGATTACAAGTCTCACACTGCGCTCTGCACCCTTGGAGTATTTTACCAAAGTTTTAAAATCTGTTGAAAAGATAAATGATATTCATCGAGGAAAAAAAAAAAAAGAAAGGAACATTTTTTTGACGGTCCTTGTTCTACCCAGATAAGGTACTGCTTTGGTACAGTTTACAGTCTGCATGCACAGCGAAGCATGCTGACGTTCAGAATGGCTCTAATACAGTATCACCGTACCTGGGAGACAGCCTAGCCTGCACCAGGCTTTGCCATGCTGGAGTAACCCTCCCCTCCAAATGCTTTTTGCTGCTTTGTGATTAAAAAAAAAAAAAGCCAACTTTTTCAGCCTTCCCACAAAGTATGTATATTATCCTGTGAAAAATCTCATTAAAAAAAGGACTTTAACGATCTTTCACTTGCCAGAGTTTAAGACTGAGAAATAACAGGAGCGCTACAAACTGTGTTAATATTATTTTAATCACTGGTTTCTTTTAATCTTCCACACATCAGAGATAGAATAGCTTCTCTTGAAGAACAAAGCATGCAAATACATATTTTGTATTTTCCCCTGCTGTGTTAATGAAACTGGTCAGGTTTTAGGGAAATTGAATTAGTCTCCTCTTTAAATATTCATTAATTTAAACAGGAGGACTGGAAAATTGATCCCTAGCTATTCAGTAAATAGCACTCTCAAATTGGCTATGTCCTTATAATTGCTATGATTTTTTTTAATAACACTGATTTCTTTATGCAGTGAAATAACATATTGGTACAATCACATTCAGGACCATTAGTATGGTTATTGTTCAGCTTTCTGTAGGGTTCCTGCTTAGAAAAAGGATAGCTTGATATGACCTAGTAAATATTTTGAGTAAGTATTAAGCAATATTTCTCTATCAAACCAGTAGCAAATCTCAGGGAGCCCACAGCCATAAACACTGTAAAGCTCAAAACAAAAATGATGTAAGCACTTTGGGAAAATGTACACTAAATCCTATTTAGATGAAACAAACTCTTGAATGTATGATTCTTGAATATGGACCTTATGCTGTTATTTAGCTGCTGTTTGAAATGCAACTTATATTGAGTATACCTATATTACAGACCAGACATATTTCTGTCCCAGATTTCCTGAACAGGGGTTTATGAACGTGCCCATGGAGTCTGCAGTGGCCAGGGTGTACCCAGCCTGCCATGCATCTACTGCTCACGTGACAAGTATTTGCAGAGTAAGTCTGAGGTCTCCTCCATGTGTTTGGCTTACTGAGAAAGCACTGACCATCTTTCCAAAAAACGAGCTGTACATCTGGCTCCTCACCTTTCAAGTGTGTCCAGCAAAAAGCTGAGCTTTTGTGCATGTGTAAGAGACACTCAGGAGGAATTTGGGAAGGATTGGAGAGGTGCCTGTCCAATTTTTTACTTAGTTGGCTCTTTGTTTGTTGGTCACTGGCTGCTTTCACAGTGATGAATGATACTGTCCAGTATGTTAAAGGGAAATTTCAGAAGACAAATGAGAAAGACAGATACAAGATAAACTACAAAAATAATCCTACTTCCTAACCTTTACAGGAACACAATTCTTTATTAGTAAAAAGAAAGGAAACAGGAATGTATACATTCCATTACTACAAAGTTTTCTGTTCTATATTTCTGTATATTACAGGCATCTATATAAATCAGCTTCTTCAAGTTCCTGCATAGGAATGTGAACCTTCTTCAACTGCAACTTTGAAAAACTTCCTTGTTTCTGAAAGTCAAAAATTCCTATTTTTCTCACATCTTCTGAATAATAAAATTATTACTGACTTGTGCTAGTAAAATAGGAATTACTTTTTTTTTTTTTTTTTAGATTTTCGTTCTATATATACTACTTAACTGAAGTATGTGCTATAGGAGATGTCTGGTTCAGGACAGACAAAAGAAGGTACAACCTGAATCCTGAAATACGGAAGGGGGTGGTGGGCATTTTGAGGTCAGCATGTGAGAAAGGGCAACAAGACCAGACAGCAGTGAGGAAACAAGAGTGAGAAACAGACCTGCAGGCACCAAGGTGAGAGAAGAAGTAGGGGCAGAAGGCACACAGGCAACTGGAGCAGAGATTTCCCCTCAGCCCGTGGAGGGGACCCACTGGAGCAGGTTCTACTGAAGGACTGCAGCCTATGGACAATCCCCACTGGAGCAGGGCAGCAGTGTGAGGAAGCAGTGCCATAGAGGAGCTGTTATGGACTGGCCACAGCCCCATTCCCCATCCCCTGTGCCACTCAGGGTGGGAGAGACAGAGGTGTTGGGAATGCTGGAGTGAAGTTGAAGCTGAGAAGAAGGTGGGGATTTTGGGTGATTTAGGTTTTTCTGTGTTTATCACCATCCAACTCTACTTTGGTTGGCAATAACTTAATCTTCCCCATGTTCAGTCTGTTTTGCCCATGATGGTAATTGGTGAGCAACCTCCCTGCCCTTATCTCAACTATGAGCATTATTTTCTCTCCTATCCTGTTGAGGATGGGGCGTGAGAGAGTGGCTGGTTGGGTATCTAGCAGCAGGCCAAGGTAAACCCATCAGATGGGAGTGTGGAGAAAATACAGGATTTTCACTCAACTGGATATTTACCCTAGGGGATTAAAAAGGCCCCAAACAACTCCACCTCTTTTTAACTAACTCTACTAATCCTTTGCTTCACTTTCCCTGAATGCTTGCTTATGTTTATGGAGGCAGTGGATTTGTGAATATTAATTTCCTACCTGTGCTTACTATTGTGTGATGAAGACACATAGCCTGGCAATGCTTTGAGATGCCACCATCTGCCTCAGCTGGGGAGTACTGTAGCAAAGCAGTGTGGAACCTGAAGGCAAAAGAAAGCTTCCCAGGTGTATGTGGAAACAGGCAAACCAAGGGAACAATTCACTGCCACAAGCAAAAGGCAATTATCCAGGGCTGGAACTCAGGTAAGTGTAGAAGGTTATGGCATTTGTTCAATAGGTGAAAACTGCTGGGGGCTTTCCATGTGATAGGCTGCCCACATGGCTACAGATAATAGACCAGTATTTCAGGAGTCTGTGAAGATTTAGGATGCTGTATTTTTGTCATATCTAGCATAAGCATAGACCAGGTGATTTCTTTCCTCTTTGGAATTGTCCAAGTACAGTTTGAAGCATTTGCAGACTTCTAAAATGTTTTTTCATTCAATTTGTCTTCTTTCGGTTAGCAGTGTGAGTCTGTTTAATATTTCTTCACAAGTCATACTTTTTAGCCATCTCAGCACTCTTGTTTTTCCACATCATTCTCAAAGCTGAGTACAAAAGCTTGAATTGGGATCTCTAGGTTACCCTTTCAGCATTATTCAGCATTATTAAAGTTCAGTTATGGTAGCTCTACCAATCTGTTCATACTACACATCTATGGTGGTGAACCCCCTCCCCACCCCTTCTAGGCCACACTGAAATGTGAGAAATGCTCGTTAGGCCTCAGCCTTGACGGATGGCACCTGGGCTCAACTCTTCCTGAGATTGTCAGAGACACTGTCTGCTCCCACAAACGGCTGTTCATAACAATCCCTTGTTTTCTTTAACATCTCTGCTCTCACATTTTCAAAGAAAGTACTGACACAAACTGTGGCCAGGATGAAATATTGTTATGACTGAAGTCACTCTCTTGTGACCCTATAAATCGTGGTCAAAAATGAGACCCTTTGAGCTCTCCTGGACTGCAGTGGGCTGTGACCACAAACCTCCCTCTGAGTGGGGCCTCTCAGAGCCAGCGACCTCTCACGTTTGCTGTACCTGGAGGATCTCTGAACAGCGACGAGTCCTGGGCTGATACCCGCACGACTCCAGGCCCGATCCTTCACCCGTTGGAGAGATGCAGAGCCACCAGAATTGAGTATTTCACTGACCTCTGAAGGGAATTTTCACAGGTACCTTGCTTGCACTGACTTTTGTGTGCATGCACCTGCGCATATGCTATAGCAAATCTGGGAGAAATCCTGCTCTCTTAGATATCTCAGTAAATTAGGCCTGTAAGTAAGGTTAAGCCATAAGTTATAAGCTAGGTTAAATGCTGCTGTGTTATTCTTCTGTTAAGTTGCTAAGTTCAACTTCGAAGTCATAAGTAATAAGTTAGGTTAAATGTTAAGCGNCTTCGCTTCGAAGTCATAAGTAATAAGTTAGGTTAAATGTTAAGCGTTATTCCTCTGTTAAGTTGTTAAGTTATAAGTTAAGTGTTGTTCCTTTGTTAGATTGTTAAGTTTAAGGTATAAGTTAAGTTAAGGTATAAAATACGTTAAGTTTGAGTGTTATTAATATTTTAGGCCATATTATTTTTGTCTGTGCCCTCACTGTCCTTTTGTCACACACACACACATCTCACACACACACACATCACCTCCTAGATAGTTCTCAGTTTATTTCTGCTTTGATTGCCTGGATTTTGGTTTTAGTTCTGTTGTTGCTTGTTTTCCCTTGGTGTGCCTTAACTGTCCTGTAAGTAGTGGGGTGAATCTTGCCAACGAGCTTTGTGGTGCTGTTGCTTAATATTAAATCTGGTTTTTACTGATACCCTTGCTGATAATTTTTTTAAGCGACCACAAACACTCGTTTGTAACACCATCACTAAATTACCTGTGCTCAGGGTTTCCTTCACGCTGCTATGAAGGTAGATCTGCTTATTTTTGTTTGTCCTCATATCACAGAATCATGGAATAATTACTTTTGGAAGGCACCTTTGGGCTGTTCAGCCTCTGCAAAGAGCCTGTCGATCTCTTGCTCGCTCTTCCTGACAGTGTGCAGCTGCTCACCTGCTCTGCAACTCCTTTACCTGCCAAAGCTCCCGCCGCAAATGTCCTGTCACAAGGACAGCTGTCCCCTGCCTGAGCCTCAGGGCAGCAACCAGGCACTGCCTGGTGCCTGAGACTTGGGTGGTGGCATTCTCCCACAGAGCTCTGCCTGGATTGAAGTCTCCAATATGCTGAGGCTCAGGCTTTCTCCCAGGTAGGAGGCCATGTCCCATGGTGCCTCACCACTGTCTTGGGTTTATGTATATAAAACTATATATACACACCATTCTTACATTTTGATTCTTCCAGTGGCCTGAAGAATGCTTTTTCTACTTCTTCCTGATCAAGTTGTCTGTATCAGACACCCATCACAATGCCACCCACAATGATCTACCTTCTAACCCTAACCTATAAGCTCTCATGTGGCTCATCGCTCTTCCCAAAGCAGAGACAGCTGCACCCTCATTACTCTCTCACATAAAGGCAACTCCCAGTTGTGCTGGTTTACCAGAAAAGGTATGAGGTCTTGCCCCATCATGCCGTCATATAGACTCGCCTTATTGGTGTGCATACCTTTAGGATGGCCCCCTTTCTGCTCCTTTCTCCCTTATGTTGATTATTAAGGTCTCTTGCCCATATCACCCCTCACCCTTTCCTTGCCATTCACATCCTCCCTTGATTGTAGGTCATCATCACCTCTCTCCTCCATCACTTCTAGTGTAAAACTTCTCACCAGGTTGGCCAGCACATTGTCAAAGACATGTTTTCTGTGCTTGGTCACAGGGATCCAATCTCTTCCCAGAATTCTTGATCATCAAAAAGGCTTCCAAGGTCTTGAAGACAAGTCTTTGTTGTTGACACTAGCTATGCAATCCCTTGTTGATTTTTATGATTCTTCCACTCTGCCTCAAGACCTTACCCTCACTGATGGTACTGAGGAGAATCTGCTTTGGCCTCTGTCCCTTTGGCTAGCACCCTTGGATCCATGTAGTCATGCTTGACATGCTCCAGGTCTCCCCTGACATCACTGGTATCCCCATGGAAAAGCAGCAGAGGGTAACAGTGCCAGAGCTGATAAGACTTGGTGGCACAACATCCTAGATCAAACAACCTCAACAAACCTCCTCTGATTAACTTGCAGTCTTATCTCCAAAGAGCTCCCAGGAGTCTCCCTATGATCCCAAAATGTCACAGATCTCGAAGGCAAAGCCAGCACTGGTTGTTGGCTGCCTTTGTTACCTGTGCCGTCAGGTACCTCCTGCTCTGACTCCCTGGCAGTGCTGTGCACAAGGATGAAGGCAGCAGGCTCGCACCTCTGTCTCCGGGGCATTAGGAGCACACAGGTGGGACAGACTGTGTTGGGAGGGCCGGTGTCCTCACAATGTGCCTCAGGCTTGGCTCCCCAGCTGGTCTGGCCCCATCTCTGCCCCAGACCAGAGGAAGAGCCAGGCCCCATATGAAAGGAGAAGAGTTAGGGTTTTTTTTTTAGTCTTCTATTTCATTTTTCATGACATTTTTTATTTAAAAGTTGTGGGTTTTTTCCCCATAACATTTTGTTTTAAATGATTTTCAAGCTTTGTTGATACTTGCCTAAAGGAAAAAGATATTCTGGTGGGGAGGGGAAGTGTTTCAACAATAAGCTCAAGTGCCATCACACCCAATGTGCTTTTTGCCTTGTACAAATGTAGGTGAGAAGCTCCTGCCTTCGAGGCCTGACTGAAATCAGAAAGGAAAACCAAAAAACCGTGAAGATTGTGACCTTTATCCATGACAGAAATGAAAGAATAGATGAAGAAAAAAAATGCACAACATAGTTCAAAGTTTTGAAAAGAAGAAAAACAGGAAAAGGATGGAGAAGATAATTCTGGACTCACTGCACTTAACTACAGGCTCAATTTGGGATGTGTCAGTACCCACTGATCTCAGAAGGCCTGTTTAGTGAAATGAAACACAGTCAGCCAAGTGCCTGGCTTAGCCTCTGTCCTCAAAACACCAGGAGGTATCTCAAGCAAACAAAAATTCAAGCAGTGGCTTTCCTACAGCCCAGACAGAAGTTTTTAAAAATGACAATTTTGAAAACCTGGATGCAGAAGGCCCTGGGCTGGCTGTTGTTTTGTGAGTGAGTTATGATGGTATCACCTGATTTAGACATAAGCAGTTGGAGAGATGACCTTATTTTTACATTTAAAAAATGGTATCAGATGTGACTAATTGGAGACTGGAGGTAGGGGAGAGCTTAGAGGCACTGTAATTGTTCTTGTCTTATCAGAAGGATCAAAATGGAATCCCTTAGAGAGATAAATTAAAAAATGAGATTCCTGTGACATGTTGATCATAAGATTGTTTTTTTCTGAGCATGCCTGGACAATATGCTGAATATGTTTAAATACAATTTTGTTACCAAGGAGCTGAAGGATTTATTCTCCTTGCTACACATCTTGTTCTATATAACAGTTACATTTCCCTTTGTCTGCTCAACAGCAACACTTACAAAAACAAGATACAACTCTTCTTTCAGGAATAGAGGACATACTATCTGGCTGTGAAATATTTGTGTTTAGAGGAATTTCGGTGTTACGGATCTGAGTGAATGACTGCTAACAATGATTTTCAATTGAATAATTTCATTTCAAGACCACATTGACCCTCTCTTTAATGACTGAGGACACATAGAGACCACTCACTCAGACACTGGGTCTCCTGCAGCATAAGCCCAGAGAACTGAGGACAAAGAGTGGGAGATCTTTAGGAATCCCAGCACAGCCAGCTGCTAGCACCAGCCTGCCCTGAAGCCTGTCACCAGTCAGGACTCGGGTCTGGGGATGTCTGAGTTGTTGTTGGCAGTTGGTGCTCTGGGTGAGCACGTCTGACCAGGAAAAACAGAAGATGCTGCTCTCCACTTTTCTTTCCCTGTTTTCACATGCCAGCATTTCTGAAATGGGACTTTTTTTCCTCTCCTGAATACTTCAAATCTTAATGCCACAAAATGCCATACAGAAAGAATAAATTTACAGCTTTGTGATGGAGCATTGTACAAAATACCCTTGGGAAACTCATAATAAAGGAACTTCTTTAGCATTATACAGTCTCATTCAGGAAAAACCTCCGGAAGGGGTAGATCCTGGTGTACACACATGGGGCATTCAGAGCCAGAGGTGTCCCATGTCCAGGAAGAAGACCTGGGATTCTCTTCTTTAGGGTGTGCTTCAAAGTTCCCTATTTTTTCAGCTACAATGAGGTTTCATCAGAGAGGGACATAAAAACTGGCAAAGTGGATGAAGTCAGTGTCAGGCTGAAAAATTCCCAGTCCTTCCTCTTGAAGTAGAAGAGCTATATCACTTGATAAGGGAAGAAGAAAGATATGAAAGTGCATTGTCTCTACAAGGTTTCCTTCCCAGCACCCCTGCTCTGTCAGGGCTCTTCACCTTGAGAAAGGGATGCAGAATACATACCTACACAAAGCACTCATTTGAACCGAGCAATTTCTCTCTCACAGTGGTATTCAAATCTTCTATTGTGCAGACAGCTGCTTTGAGTGCCTGAACCTGTCTGAACCTTGCTCAGGATCCACTCTTCTCCATTTGGCTTCACAGCCGCACAGATGCTTTCCAGAGGCAAATCCTGTTCCTGGAGAGTGGAAAAGGGCACTCCAGAGTGGGACCACTCCAGGCACATGCCTGCTTTACTCCAGGATTATTTGGAGAAATGGACATATTTCACGTAGGCTGTGCCTTCTAACCCTCTTGGTTCCTCCAGCTGAATTCTCCCTTTTTAATGGATGCACAGCCAGCTCACACCAGGCTGAGAGAGCTGACAGAAACAGCTGAGTTTCCTTCTTTGCTTCTTGGTTTATCTTCACCATGGTGCATGAGTTAGATACACTTAACTTGGTCTCCTTTTCATTGTCCTCTTGACATGCTAGTTACAGAGCAGTCTCAATGTTCAAGATATTTCCGTCCCCATTGCAGGCTTTTCTTGTTAATGCCAGTTTCAGATCTTTTCATTCCTCTCTGCTGTTACTTTTATTACCCATTTCTGTTAACTAAGGACAGAAAAGCCAGTGCCACACTGTGCCTGCCCTTTTGCTTTTGAGGCACGGCACTCAGTGCAAGCAGGACATAAGATGCATTTTTGTCTGCTCCTAGCTACTTCATTTTCTCTGGCATTCATGTCTCACTATATTTTTCCTCAGCCTAATTCACAGGTTTTGTAAATTGATGTACTACAAATACTAGCGAATCCCAGAAAAGTGAACCACTATTTTTCCATTTTAAAAAAGAAAAAATCCAAACCCTGAATTTAAAAGATAAAGAAAAGATTTAGAAAATATAGCAAGTTACTAGAATGAAATGCTAATTTTGTTTTGTATTTTATGGCATATATTTCTATGTTGTTTCAGTACTACAGTCAATGATAAAAAATATGTCATTTCCCAAACTGAAACTAAATGTGGAAAAGAAAGGAAAGAAGGAAAAAGAGATGAAAAGAGAAAAAGAGAAAAGGAGAAAAAAAGAAGAGGAAGGAAGATATCATTATTTCTCTTCCTTTGTAAGTCTGGTCTGACTAAACTGAGGCTAAAAGATTTAAGACATTAAGGATCTAATGTCCCACTAGAAGTAAACACATTTGAAACTAAAAGTAAAACCAGTTGAGCTTTCATGTAATTACCAGATCATGGTATCAGAAGAAGAATTTATCCTTTGGCTGATCTGAAGAAAGGAAAAAACCATGTTATCCCATTTCACAGATGAAGAGCAGAAACATAAAAGCCTAAACTCTTTCTGTCCCAATTTGAGCTTCCAACTGGGACAGCTGTGCTAGGAGCAGCAGTGTTCCCTTTGGAGTTCATGAAGTGAAAGAGGCAACTCAGACAACAGCTTCCTAAGACAGCAATCACACTACCTACACGAATCTGCTCAACACTAACAACTCACTGCTTTCACAATTACATGTAAGAATCCCAAAATCACAAAATATCTCAAGTCAGAGACTTAAGAAAATGGCTCAGGAGTTCTTCCATTTTCTGTGGCTGTTAGGTGTTTTCCTAACCATAAGACTCAAGAAGTTTTTTTTAACTGTAAGTGTAAGATTCTTGAGTAATCTGACATCTACTGATGTTAAAGTTTTCAGGAAATAATGATGTGTCTCTCACAAGCTTCAGACTAAAGATGGAGAGCTGACAACTTTCTGTGTCCCCTCTCCAAATGATAGATTTGAAAAGCCATTTTTTCAGCAGGGCTTCCCTTGCCTGACTGAAAATGTTTCTGTTGTTGTTTCACGTGGCCAGCCTGACCAATGAAGTGGTAATGCATGGCTGGCCAGCTGGTATCAGATGCTCCCCCTGCCATGTGTCCCTGCCAAGACTCCACACACAATTCGCTCTATCAAAAAGCCAGCTCATTTCCACTTGCTGCCAGCTCTATTCATATTCTTCCCAGAGTTAGTGACAATAAATATTATAAAATCATACAAATCCAGATGGTGTGAGCTGGAGTTGCCAGCTGTTCTACCACTTGTGAATTGCCTCTCTAGTCCTGCAGCTTGGCTTCCAGAGAAAGCATCTCATCAGTTTCCTATAGTCTCATTACATTTCTTTACAAGCCATCCCCATCCTCAGATATTTTCAACTTTCACTCTAGATATATAAAGAAGAGAGAGGGAAAGAAAATTTGAGACAGAAAATCAAAGAATCTTTTACCCCAGAAATTGAGGATTATTTTTTAAATAATGACCTTAACCTCTCAGTAACTTCCCAGTTTTCACCCATGAAAAGAGACAACCTCAAGGGTTCAGCTGATTTTTACTAACTCTCTTTCACAGGAGACTTACAGCTAAAAGAGATGCAAAGGTTCTCTAATCTTGCCCATAGTTATCCTTGCAAAATCAGGAGGAAAACAGTGCCAAATGAACACAGAAATTGAAATGCTGTCATGACCTGTGTGAATAGCAGTGTAAATCCTAAACATCGTGACAATTACCTTGTTTAAGCTTTGAGTGTTTCTCTGAGTTTGGACTCTTTGAGCCTGGGGTGGTATCTGCAGGCCAGGGGCAGTCTTCAGTCCAGTGAAGTTACCATCCAAATAATTACCAGGGTTAGGAGAACGACTGTAACACAGCTGTGGTTAACAGGGCTGTCACTAATGTGAACATACGCGACCACCACTAGTTTCACCCTCATATTGGGCTCTCTTCTGGGATTTTTGTTGAAAAGGAACACAGACAAGAGTGAATGGGAGGCAAGGGAAGTGGGACAAGCTCAAAGACAAGCTGCAAAAATAAGGAAAGAGAACTGGGAAAGACCAAAGTTTCCCAGTAAGAATAGGGAAAGAGAAAGCCTGAGCCAAGAAGTGCAAGTAAATCCACTAGCTGTGGGGCCATGCTGTAAGTCAGCAGGCTCTTGCGCTGTGGTGCCAGAAGAGAGCAGGCACCAGTACTCGTGCAGATGCTCACAGCTGCTGCTCTGGCTGGTGCCAGGGTTTGGGGCTGTCATGGTGGGACGAGGGTGTTTGAGGAGGAAAGAATATCTTCAGGGAGTCTCCAGGCTGCTGTCTGAGACACCAGAGTGCTTTACCAGCAGTCTATCTCATTACATTGCAGCAGAGACTATTCAATTTCTTTGTTTAATCTCCTCTTTCCCTTTTCTAGTCTTCAAATAAACAAAAAAATAACAATAATGATGAGACAGGTCCAGACAAGCCGTGAGTCAAGCCATCTGATTAGGTTCGGTGAGGAGCATGCCTGGGCACAGGCACAGCTGGAGCACAGCTCAGGCAAAGTCCTGGAATTTGGGCCTGAGCTTAATCCCAGCTCCAGTGGGGGCCCCCAACAGGGGCTGTCATGGTTTTCTCCCACAGCTCTTTTTGCAGCAGTGTGATCCCAAGTTACAGGGCTGCACTGGATCAGGGATGCACTTGAAAACAGACAACCAAATCTCTCAAGAAATATTGCAGAGACTGTTGGTGCATTCAGAACCAAAAGAATTAAGAATCATAAGCATAGCTGCTCCACTAGGGTTTACAAGTTTCCACTCTTGTGGAAATCCTGTTCAAGGCAGGCTCAGGACTTTTGAATAAAGCTCTTAGTTCATGTTACAGGAAGGTAAAATTAGATTTGTAGCTCCATAAATGCATCAGATACTGAATGCAACATAAGCCTCATTTGAAATATTCATAATTTCTACCTATCTCCAAGTCAGTGACAACCAGTCAGTTCTGGATGAGAAGGAGAGTAGGAGAGGAGGGGAGTGCCCACCTCTAGTCTATACACAGCTCATCTCACAAGGGCATGAAAGCTCCTCTTTTCATCCCCAAGCCATGACTTCAAAAATATCCTTGGGTCAGAAACTCTCCAATCCAGTACACTCCTTTCTGTGTCTGTTCTCTCAGCATCCCTCTGTGTACAACCCTGTAATGTTTCATTAATTCCCATCTGCCTCCTGATGCTGGAATTTTGCCATCAGAAACTGCCCACAAGTGGGATATCAGACACCTTGAAAACATTTAATTTAATAGATTTAGACTTAGGCAGCCACCAAACTGGAGTTATCTGGTCACAAATTTCAAATTTGATATGCTATTTAAAAAATTTTATATTTTTATTTTACACCAAAGGATTCAGTCAGCAAAGTCCTATTTTCCCCGTTGCTCTTAATCTTCTTCTACTGAAACACTGGGATTTGTATAATTTCCCAAATTATTTCTGAGAAAAGTGCATGATGCTCACTGGGATTTACTCAGGTGCCAATGGGAGAGTTGTCTCTGACACAACTTTCATCCTACATCTAATTCTAACAAACAGGTCTCAGAAGAGCCAGATTCTCTCCAGCAAAGATCCTTGAACTACAGTGTGACTTTTATTATATAAATTTATCATTCTTCTGAGTTTTTATTAAAAGATCTTTGCAAAATTCTGTCCAAACTCTGCCTTGAATTTACCTGGTAGGAGTCCTGTTATCTCAGTAGCAGTGCAGCATATGAGTCAGCAGAGAATGTGCCACTGGGTATGTTACTCAGTCATTCACATCTGCTGTGTTTGGGGACACATCTGAAACAGGCATCGGTGTTCCCAGTTGTGCCCCAGGGAGGCACTTACTCTAAGCAGGTGTGACTCAGCAACATTTCTTAATTATCTTAGGGTTGCAGGAGACTTCAAGATTGAAATGTTGTCAGCAGCATTTTATCCAAAGTGGTGAAAAGCTTCTAAAAAGCACTATTGGGACCTATTCTTGCTAGCTTTATGGCACTGGGCCTCTATTACCATAAACAAACTCTGATACCTGCGTGTGGCCTTTTGGGAAATTTCATATAAAGCCACGGGAATGCTCATTGCAACCTCCTACGCATGTGTCCTTAAAAGCAATAGTACTCCACATGTAGGCGGAGCCTGAGCTGGGCTCTCCGTTTCCCAAGGGATCGTGGCCTTCTCTTCCTGCTCCTCAGTGCTGGTGAGGCTGCGCTGCCCTGGCACAGGGGTCTCAGGTTTGTCACCATCTCCCTGGGTGAGTGGAGCTTGGTGCCAGGTTGTCAGCATGGCCTAAAGCTGGGATAACAGCAAAGGCCTTGAAAATATGGGTCATGGTTGAGAACAGAGGCCCCAAAACATGTAACAATGCACGGATTGGTTATTACCTATTGTTGAAACAGGGCAATGTGGGAAGCTGGGAAAAGACTGCTTCTGCTTTGGAAAAGAGAGCAGCAGCTGAGTAAGGAAAGAACAGTAAGCAGCAGGTTCCTGCTGCAGCCCGGAAAGCAGTGTCCCCTTCAGGACCAGGCACTGTGCAACCTCGGCAAGAGGTCAAGAGCTGGGAATTGCCTCAAAATTCAACTGTATCAAAGGACAAAATTTGGGGAGGGGGAGGAGAACACAGATGTTTACTGTAGATCCAGCTTTCCGCGATGAAGAACTGTGTGCGATGACTTCCACAGCAGTGCCTGAGGCCATGAAGGACCGTGGCCACCAGTGCCAGTTACACAGGTCACCTCCATGGTGTTGGGCACTCACAGCTCCCGTCGGGCACGACCACTGAGACGTGCCAGCTTTGGGCGTGGGATGGTGGGGACTGAGGAGGAGTAAAAAGCAAGCACCAGCGTGGGGGGTGTTGTTGATGTATGTCAGCATAACAAAAGGGGTTTTCACAATTTAAACTGTAAAAAAAAAGGTGCCGTTATCACTGTGTCCTTACCATAAAAGAGAAAAGGCAACAAATAGAAAGAAATTTTTGTGAAGAGTTAAAATACAGGGTTTCATAATAGTTCAAAACCGACTGTAGAACTAGACTGCTCCTGAGCTTCCTCTAGATGCAGAGAAACCCTTCACAGACTTCCTGAGAGCACCTGTTAATTATCAGCATTAGGTGCCTTGTAGTTTTGAACAATTCTACTAAATTTCTGCATTTTCAGTTAACTAAGTGCTATAGGTCTGCTTCCACCAGACTGAGTCCCTTGTAGGGCTAAATGTCCCAAGTCCTAGTTCTCAGACGTAATCCAAGGCTCTAGTTTCGGCTGCCAGTTTGGAAGCTGAAAATTCAAAGCTTCCTCATTTATGCTTTCAAAGGAAATTGGAGAAAAAATGTGAGGTTCAGGTTTTTTTTCTATTCTGAAATTTGAAACAGCTGCCACAAAATGTTTACAACCATACATAGTGCTCAATAAATGTCTAAACCTGGAAGGAACTACGCATGAATTATGTCTGATTTATACACTAAATAAAGATAGAAAGAGCCAGTTGAATTTTGAATGTTCTCCCCATGTTCAGTAAGACTAGAAATGATGATGTCTGTAGAATATTTTCTGCAAAAATGTCTAATGCATTGCATATACAATATAAAAAATATTTTTAAAGCATTCTGCAGGTTTATCAGATAAGGTAAATACTTGGGCCTAATTAAACCTTCTTAAATTGGCTTTTCATAGTGAAAAATAATTTTATTTCTAAGATCACCCCATAAAGTGCAGACCAGGATTAACCATAAGGAAAGATCTGAGCTGCCATTAATTTGTCCAAGTTATTGCTCTTGGGCAGGTCAACAAGCTCACAGGGCACATAACTTAGCCTTCAGGAATCAGACCCCAGGGGTGAGGCGGGACAACCTCCCACCCCAGTCCCAGACCCTGACCAGATCCCAGGCCAGCTCTGAGAAGGCCAAATCTTCAGCTATTGGGGCAACAAAGTGTGTTTGATTACAGCATCTTTGGAGAGGTGGGAGCAGGGCCACATTATGACTCTGACCCCAGGTTCTGCTGGACTGGCACGTGTGCCAGGACAGCCTTCCAAGGTGCGGTCAAAACTGGGAACACCAGTGTTTCTAAGAATCCAATCCACCTGCTCCTGCTGAAGAGAGACACTTTTTAAAGAACAGGTTTCATGGGGCTGAAGTGCCAGGTGCTTATTGGGTACAAATAAGTCAATAAAGTAGTATTAAAATTTTGCCTACAATGTGATGCACCTCTGAAGGTATGTGACTCTAACATCCAAAAAGCAATGCCATTATATATCTTTATTTAGTTGTACAATACTTTGGTAGATACTTTTGCAGCTTCTTTGGAGAATTATTTTTAAACTGTAGATACTCTCCAGTCATACTTACTGATTTAACTTTGCAGGGATAATACTTGGCCTGATTAACCCCAGGGAATGAAGTTATTTAATAGTTTTTCTTCTCATTTATTATCCAGCCCAGGCAAACAAAGCAAAATAAATCAATTAAAACGTAATTTTAAGAAGAGAATTCCCAGGTTTGGTTAGGTAAATCACATTTTTGCAATTAATGTGGCCTCTATAAACATTTTAGACCTTGCTCAAGATCATCTGTATATATCAAAATAAAACATTCTCATCCCAGCTTTACGGCACATCTCTGTTGGAAAAATATTTCAGTGCAACAATTTCAAAACAAAACCTTGTGGTTTAGCTCCCTAAGCAACAGAGGTAGTTGAGATTTATTTTGGCTGTCTCCACTGCTGCTCTGTGCATAATAAAAGTGCTTCCCCACTCGCCTTGCATAAACCCAAGTGCTGCCACGTCAGTCCTTCCTTGTGTGTGCTCCCCTCCTGTGCATAAGTGAGCTCTGTGTGTCCCCATCACCCAGGCAGCTGAAAATTTCCTAGATTTTACCCCCTAAAATGAAGCAAAGTAGGTGAATGCATGCCCTGAGAGACACACACAGATTTCCATCCACTGTCATATGTTTGTGGAGGTGGGGGCAGAGCAGGTGGCTCCCCTACTGGCCTGAAGGCCCAGACAGACTGTGCAGCTGTGTTCCGTGGGGGTGCCTGCCCTTGGGCCGAGGCAGGCAGTAGGCAAGGCACAGGGTGCTGAGCTCGCCACCCCGTGGTTCCACCTCCTCCAGCAGCTGGTCAGTCTTAACTAGGGCCAGCTAAATTTGGAGTATCAGTTTAGGCTCTTACTCTAGTAATGAGCATCAATAAAACTTTTCACAAGTGGCTCTGGCACCCTTGAGGGTCTGTGCTCACACAGGAGTGGTATTTTTACTGCAGATGTGCTCAAAGTCTGGAGTTGCAGGTACATCAGCCAGCGACACCAGGAAGTGTCTCCATAGGGGCCCCGGCCCTTCTTGGCGCAGTTTACGCTCTCAGGGCAGAGGAGGGTGACTGCCTGGCAGCCAGTCTTTGCCAAGGGGCAGATGAGCCATCGCGGTTGCCTCAGGCAGCTCTAACTGAATTTTCTGGGAAGACAAACACACTGACACATCCCGTTATTGGCTACCAGTTGAACGCCATCCCTGGGTGACCTGACAGCCTGGAAGTAGGTTAACAGAGCCGTCCTAACACCAAGCTGGATTTGAGACACGGACCACACAGGAAGTCCTCTTTTGGTGTTAAGGAGCACTCGTTTCTCTTCTTTGAGAAGAAATGTGAGATTAGGAAAGCCTTTCCAAACCTACTGGACCCTTTACAGAGCTTCATCCGTCTACAGTCACACCATGTGAATAACAGCTTACTGCAAAACCAGAGCGGAAGCTGTCCCATCCTACAGATTCAGCACAGGATAAATGCAACCAGCAGATTAAATGTTTCCCTGCTACATTTAAGCAGCAGTAGCCTGTTTTTGGCACTGCTCCAGATGGTTTATGCCTGCATGATCATAATGGATATTCTACCCTTTAATGTTAACAATATTTTCATAGTATATATTTTTATTAAATTAAAAAACAAAGCATAGACTTTTAGTAGAGCTCACCATGGGCCTTCCCTCATTCCCCTACTATCCATGGTCATTTTACCAGTAACAACAAAAAAAGGAGGACCAGAGCCTTTAATTCCCTACTTTTACGTGTTAATATATTTACAGAAGACTATACAAACAAGCGCCGAACAGCAATGACACATTATTAGAGCTACACAATATTTGTACATATTGCTAAAACAATGCTGCTAAATGAAGAACCTTTATTAGTTCAGAGTTTTTGGCTGCTGTTATTAAAAATATATTTACCTGAAAGGAAATCCAAGTATTTCATTTTACAAACAATTTAAAATATAGCAGTAAGCAACATAAACTACTGCTTTTTATGTTTATACAATTTTTTTGGCATAACACTGCCATACAATTACAGAATTATAAAATGTATCTTTATAGTGCATTACAAATCCAGAAACTGGTTACCACTCCTACCACATACATATGGTATTGGTACTACCAAACATGCACAGCATTCTGTAATTAAACACTGCAAAGGAATAAAGAGAAGAGAGCAGGACCATTCATAAAAACTGACATATAGCTATTCCATTTTGCAAGTAAAAATTGTTGGGCTTTGGGGTTTTTTTCTTTATACTGTACTTTTTTCTAAGAATACATTTGAACAATGAAGTCTGCGATATTTTCAAATTTTATCAGTGTAAAACTACACGTAATCATCTGTTGCCAAAATCAAACTGCATAGAGGGCAACAACCGTGGAATACGTTAAAATACAGAAAAAAAGAGCAACTAATGATTACCAAACATGCTTCAGCAGATCCCAAAAATATAAGTGCCATAATCTTTTTTACTGCAAAACAGTAATTTTCACATGGTTAGCCACAGTAGCAAGTACATTCAGTATATTTCACAATAAACTTTAGTTGATGAATACGCCACTAAACTTGTAAGCATGGTAGAATTAAAAACAGCCACGTTTCTGAGAAGAGACTTCTTTCAGAACGATCTGCCAATTCTCACATTTTTTTATTTTGTAGTGAACAGCATAATGCTTTTGAAAATAAATATAAAAGTGATTATAAGTGTAAAGCTACTGGAGCTCTCTATTGAATTGATCTCTATAGCTTTTGAACTATATTTTAGGAGACCATAGATACAGAATGTAAAACCTATCCTTTGAAGTAAAGTCTTGGTTTCTCCAAAGGTCTTAAGTAAGTATACTTAAGAACAAGGGCTGAAAAGAGAACACAGCTTTCAGGAAAAGAAACAGTTCATAGGCAATACAGAGCACAAAGATATTACAGAGACACAATTCACATTCTCCTTGGAGAACTGCATGTAAATATCTGTCAGTAGTGAATCTATGGTGTTGACTATAATGTGAATTGAGGGGGAGCTGTACATGTTTAGGCCCATCCCTTATTTTCAGACTCTGCTGGCCATCAAAAATACCTTTTGAGCAGTTATTTCAATTGCAATTGGAACTGGGGACAGGTATCAAAATGAATTACCAAAACGTGGAATGATGAGTATGGTTCTCAGCAACCCCCTGACAGTATTTCCATTTTCTACATGATCACAGTGTTAGACTCGTTGATGCTGGTTGATCCAAACCCAGAGGTACCTCACTCATAGGTGGGCTAGGAATAGGTTTTCCCTTTGAGCTCCCTTTGCTTTTACACTGATAGAAAAAAAAAAATCAACCCCATTCTGCAGTCAGAATATGACTTTTAACCCTTAATCTACACTTTTAACACTAGTCTACAAAACAATTTATGTGTAGAAACGTATTCAGAAGGGACAAGGAAGGTAGTATGGTCATCAACTTAGGACAAGTTTCTGCCTGAAGAGACATTTTCTTCCTAAAAACCAAAGAAACATGGGACATTTTCTGCCTTAAAAGGTATTTTGTCAGAATCTCCCACAGCATTTAAAAACTGACTTGAAGCGGATTACTCTTCATCTCACAGCACCTTTAGCACTTGTTCAAATGCAGTAGCAATTCTTGAATAGACAAATCTGAGACAAATGAGATCACTTTCTCCACACAAAACATTATTAAAACATGGAACTCACAGCCACAAAGGACTGTGGAGGCTGAAAGAAACCATGAGTTCAAAACCAGAAAAATCCCTGGAGAAAATGGGGTCACCCTATAATTTCTTTGCTTCACACCATCTGTTGGTGGCTACTGCTGGGGGCAGGCCACAAGGCTGGAAACGTCTTTGGTTCTGATCCACACTGGCAATTCTTAGGACAACATACATCATCAGCATGATATTGTCACACTTTTATTAATGGTGAAACTTACTTCACATACTTGCATCTTATTCGTAAATACAGCTTTCATCAAGGAAATTCAGTATGATATGTTTCCTGCAAAATTATGGTGTAAAAATATTACATTTTCACTTAAACATATATAACTTACTATAAATTGTGAACCATCACAACTGCCAGAAAAAGAAAGGTGTAAAAAAAACCCCTCAATTAAACAGATATACATAAATTTTATTTAAAAACAAACAAGAGCTGCTTTCCATTTAAATCCAGTAAATGTTGCTTGTTTTACCTCATTGGATCATTCATCAACATTATACAAAGCTAAGGTATGTAAACTTTCTGGTTATAGTACAGATATATGTAACTGCAGATTATCAGAATTATCCTGGAATAGTTCAAGGAGGCTTACACTAGGTTACATGAAATATTAACTGTGATTATACAAATACCTAATACATTAGAGTGCTGCAATCTTAGAGCAGGAAACTGAGGAGCTGACCCAAGCCAGGGCACAGCTCTCAAAGGCTTATTGCAAATATTTTTAGCATCCCTCAGGATTTTGTTTGAGCAACACGAACACAAACACCTCAGACCTGCTTCGAGATATGTGCACACATGTAACTACTCCTCTGATCTGAATGGTCTGTGCTGCACACCTCATGTACCCAAGCTTTCAGTCTCTATACCAACACAGTATCAGGTACCGAGGCACAGTTTTGTCTGGAATAGTAGGGCACAGAGCTGTAGCTAATCTTAAAGTGCTGCATTTTTGCATGATTTGTATGATCGCCTTCACTTGCATCTGTGTACTCGGCAAAATTTTTTCAAGTTGCACATTCATATCCCCTCACCATAAGATACTTAAAATCAAATTCACGGGTATGTGCATGTACACACTACTCCCACGTAACAGTACCAGAGGCTACTCAGATGTACCTACTAGGAAAGAACCTTCATATGGGAGGTTCTGGTCAATTAATATACGAATAGCTCAGATTCTAGTCGAACACTGGGCCAAAATGCATTATTGTAGTAAGTACACAGAAATCCCTGAATACTTCAGCATATAGTAACACAAAAAGAAGTTTAACAGTGAGCAAATGAGCTGTCTTTGCATACCCTCAGTTCCTGAAGCAATGGTCAAACAATGAAGTATTGGCATTTATGAGAATACAATCATTTCAACATATCTTTACTGTATAGTACTGTAAACCTGAAAATCAATACTTAGAAACTTCAAGCACGGGGTGCTTCTGGTTGCTAAGGCCATGATTCTGTAACAAAAATGCATACAGTGCACCCGGTTGATCCTCACAAATCTCCATGGGATGCTAGGCTGTATGATTGCCCTGCAATGAATCCTTCTTTTCAGTACTTGCAAAACCAGAAGAAACAATTCCTCTATGAAAAGAATGCTAAACCATCACATTTTACATGGAGTAGAATTTGTAAGTTAAAGCTGAGGTGTCCCATGGGAATAATTCTGTTGATAAAGCTGCAAAACCAGGACTACAGAGTGCAGGAGCCCACCTGACCCAAAAAACCTCACTTACATAGTCCCCACAGTCCTTTGTAGGCAACTGATACGCCACTACTCTTCAATGAAAACCGGGAGAAATATACCGAGTTGTGGATTAAAAAAAATAAATAAAAAAATTGCAGGGTTAATATGGATTTAAGTACCAAAGTACTTGACAGTATTTTCAGATACCCTGGCCACCTAATGCAGACAGCTCTGCCAGATTAAAAGTACTTTAAGTACTTAATTATGAACGTCAAACCAGTAAGCATGTATAGGTAGAATTGTGTCATGATAACAGAACACTGTACTGCAGAGAAATCTTTTGGATGCACATCCCGAGAACTTTGTTTAAAATCAGAGCAAGATTTCTCTTTCTTTTTGTTCAGTAGACAAAAGTTCTCCTGAGATCATTGATGTTCAATCAAATTACAGTATGAATACAGTAACACCTCCGGCATCCCTTATTTCACTTGAACACACTGCATTTTTTGTGAAGTGTTTAACATTAATTCTAAAGTCCATAAATTGAAGGCTCTGTATAGCTACTTAGGCTCTAGTTACGTTCCTTATACACAGGGTATCCATTTTCCCTATGCCATTCAAGAAATAACAAAGAAAAACAACGCTATGGAGTTCGCATGGTTAGGCACTCAAGACTGAAGAAGTCATAGGCGGAACACGAAGTGTCCTCCCTGTGCATACGTGGAGAGTCAGAGTCCTTAACTACACAGACCAGTTTTATCACAGCATTTCCTCTCCCCTTCTGTTCTGAAGGTCAGAGGCAAACATGAACAAGGGGATACCAGTTCAAGTCCAGGGAATTGTGAAAGGCTTCTCAGAATCTTCCCAGCTTTAAAGAGGCGGTGGCTGCAGGAAGCATTCTTTGGGGCATTTCTGCTCAGACAGAGTTAATGCCTACTTGAGTGATCTGGGTTAGCCGTAAAAAAAAATCCATGTATGTAAGTTCCTTTCCTCACAAGTCAGCACAGAAGGAGAAATAGATCATCCTTCCTCCCTGCTTCTTTAGGATGGGAAGAGCCTAATCTTTGTCAATGGGTACCAAGATCCCTAACTGCTACTCTATTTGATCCCAAGAACCAGTGCTACCTGGGAAAAACAATGGATGATGCACTGCCATGATGGGCATTAGCAAAACAGAATACAAGACATTTTGTCTATGTTCTGAAACCCCCGAAAACTTCATCATTTTGAGTTATAAGACTTGAATAAAGTCCTGCAGCATTCTGACACAAACTGTAGTCAGCCTCTTGTCTCATAACATTTTATCAGAAATACATTCAAGGCAGTGGATAATATATACACTTTTAAATAGAAAACACATACAGAAGTTTTAGAGTATTTTAGGACTGTAGGAAGCGTGAGCTGTACCTGAATTATTTTTTAATTCATGTTCTGCACAATTAACTTGCTGGGTACTAACTTGTTTGACTTGAATGGCAGGAAATCAGGAGAAGCTACTCAGGGAGAGCAGACAGTTCTTCGGTAGAAGTTGGGAAAGATCTTAATTGTGAAATTCCTCTTCGCTGGGCCCCAGCCAGGCCAACAGACTGGCCTGCCTCAAGTTTCCACTGATTATCAAAATAACATTAAACTGCGAGAGACTTATGATAGAGAGCAAAAAGAGGAAACAGACAGCTGGAAGGAGCATCAGGACTGCCTTTGTCTCTGAGACCAGCAACCATTGCGCAGGCCCTACCCAAAACTGGCCAAGAAACACCAAAGTTCAGGTAAGACCCAATTTGACATGCCTGGTGACATTTTCTCTAATGGCTTTGCTGATTAGGCAGTGCTTTGAGGTAAAGACACTTCTTGCAGCTGTCCAGAGACTTTCCAGGTGCTGAACCCAGTTGGGGGAGTTGTTTTGTTACAGCCAATCAACAGAGAGCTTTCAAACTTAGACCAGACTTGAGTGATCAAAGAGATCCCTCCCCCAAATCAGTAGTAACAAACAAGTCAAGAGAAGGGAGAACTTAACAGGGACTAAAAGAAGTCTAAAGTGCAACTTCCCTGGTATCCAAAAGCTGTGGATACAGTTACATGGTAAGTTAAAACTTTTATTCGATGTATAGTGATTCCCAGCTGTATAGGACGTGATATATGACATCCATTGTTAAGTGCCTCCAACAAAGATGCTAATCTAAGGTAAAAGATGCTGTGCAAATACTGCTATTAAATATGAACATAGTTCCTAAAAAAATAACCACTAGGGTAAAAACTGTGTTCTTAAAATAATTTCTAGTAACTTCATAAATGGAAAACAAAACTTAAAGCAAACTTAAAAGCAACTTAAAAATTCTGATGTTCCAAGGCTTTTTAGTGTTACTTTTTTTTTTTTTAATACTACTGGATGAATTTTAAAAAGTAGATAAGCTTTTCTTTGCAATCTGTCTGGAAAAGATAATTAATTTCTTAGCTTTCAATACGCACAATTTGTTTTAAAGAGACACACCTGGCTGACTGCTGATAAACTGACGTTGAAAAAAATAAAATTCATTAACCTAACAGAAGCCTAATCTGATGCATTTGCAACAAGCATAGCCTTATGAACTTACACTAGATGGAAATTTCAACCAAAATGAAAGAGCAATTAATAATTTGTTTCATTCAATGTGAAACAAAGATTTTTAACCTCTGAGTCATGGTTTGAGCTCATCCTTGGTTTTTGTGTTGGTCTCCCCAGAAGGTGTATCCTTATCAAGGTTATCTTGTAGATCTGGTGATCTGTTATTTGAAGAAGTCTCAGTGTTACATAAATCTTTCTCTATAATGCTTGGGTGATTTCCACAGTCATTGTTCGGATTTTCATCATCTTTTTTGGAATGAGAAGTGTTTTCCTTTCTGTCTGAAGTATCATGAATTTCTTCCGATTTTGAAAGCTGACTGGTATCAGTGTCACTATTCTTTTCACTGTTGTTCTGCCTAACAGCATCACAGTTCACTTCTTGCTCATCCTGATCATTTTCTTCCCCATTTTTTGTGAACTCTACCTTTCTTTCTTCAGTTGTTTTACCAGCTGAGCTTCCACTTGCTGATGTATTCTTAGGCTCTTTTGGTTTCTTATGCTTAGAAAAATGACTATTGGGACTAGAAATTGGAGATGCTGGCTTTTTATTTGCTTTGCTTCCCTCTGACTTCTGTTTTCTTGGGGGTCCCCAGATAAAATGCTCTGAGGGTGTATAATGTTGCCTGGCAAATCTCAGCAGTTTCCTTCTTTCTCTTCGGTCTCTAATAGTATAAACAAAATATTCTAGAGCACTTTGTTTAATGTTGGGAATGGTGTCTTCCACAAGAGCTTCATGCAGAATAAATTTTACCAGGGGAGATTTGAAACTCTCATACCCAAGTTCGCCAAGACTTTTCAGAATTCGAGTGATTCTCAAGTAGTTATGTTGAGACCTTTGAAAGAAACGGGAAAAGAATTCTATTGAATCAGAAAAATAACCACTTTACAAACACAGAACTGGACCTGCAATTCCTCAGTCCTTTTTATCACTTCAGGTATATACTTCAGGCTTCCTGTACTTTTATTTCTCACAGCTACTGAAGCTTACTAGTGACTACTTTGCGAAATGCACTGGGGGAGAGGGCTGAAAGAAAATAAAATCAAACATGCACTGATTTTGATTCCATCTGCTATATGCCGTATGAGAAGGGCAACAAAGCTGCTGAAGGGTCTGGAACCCTAAGTCCTGTGACGAGCAGCTGCAGGTAATGGGGTTGTTTAGTCTGGAGAAAGGAAGGCTCAGGGGAGACCTTATTGTTCTCTACAAGTACCTGAAAGGAGGCTGTGGCAAGGTGGGGTCTCTTGTCCNCAGGCAACCAGTGACAGGACAAGGGGAAATAGCCTTAAGTTGCACTAAGGGGAAGTTCAGGTTGGATATTAGGAAAAATTTCTTCACTGAAAGAGTGGTTAAGCATCGGAACAGATTGCCCAGGGAAGTGGTGAAATCATCGTCCCTGGAAGTGTTCAAAAAAATTAGTAGGTATGGCACTTAGTGCTATGGTTTAGTTGGCATGGTGGTGCTTGGTCAAAGGCTGGACTCAATGATCTTGGAGGTTCTTTCCAACCTTAATGATTCTATGCTGTTCTTTTTCTGTGGAGGAAACCCAGTCTCTTTATGAACTAGAGGGTTTGTAGTGTATTTACAGTATAGCTGCAGAACAGGATTCACTGCACTTGACTCAAGTCATTTAAAAGCTGGGTTTCCAGTCTAGACTAGAACCTACACTTCTGATACAGTCAGGGCTGGGAGAAAAACAGACACCTTTGGAAAGTCCCACTGTTGTAGGAAGTAGCTAAGATAAAATGAATGGTCTTCTGGAAGTGCTTGTGAAGAGCTCTTTCCCTTACAAAGAATACCTCAGTAAACAGTAAAACTTCTAAGTTTGAATTTTAGATGGATAAAATTAGGTAAAGAGAGTCCCAAATCCTGACTTAAAACTGTAGCTACTCACCAGAAAGAACAGGAGTAAAAACATGTGGTGAGGAACATCTGGGCTTCCTGAAACCCTGTTTTAGCTGTGGCTTGAGTTGAGCCCACATTCATATTGGCTCATGTAATGTGTAAGTAAAATTATTAACAGATTATTCCCACTATTCGCCCAGAATCATCCATCAGCAATTGTACCTACAAGCTTTCATTATGACAGGAAAACAAAATACTGCAAGAAAACAATCCGTAGCTGTAAGGTCAGAGGTATTAGGAAAGTGAGCACAAGATTTGAAAAGAGGTTTCGATACACATAATCTACATGGGACAAAATTCAGTGCAAACTTAAAATCCACACAACACCAATGAAAAGCAACAGATAAAATTGCTGAACATTGTGCCAAAGTTTGACTTAACGCATGTCTAAACCTCTCCAGATCAGCATTTCAATTAACAAGTATTAAATACATAATATTTCATGTTTTGAGGAGGGAGGGAAATCTTGTTATTTGACTTTCACAGAGGCGCAGAGAACTTGATCTTTCTCAAAAAGAAATATGAATACAAAGATAAGCCACTTGGTTTTTTCCAACTGAGAAGCAGCAATTTTGGCTTGGGTGAAAATGCATTCAGAAGCATGACAAATTAATTTGGAGTTGGGATCTTCTTCAGCACCATCTAAAGTTGTATTTTCAGGGAATTCAATGATGCTAGTTAAACTGGTAATGGGTGAGAAGCGCAATCAAAAAAGGGGGAGGAGGAACGTACAGACAGAGGCACAAATCAGGCATCAACTATTTATTCTTCTCTTTTTTTCTGGCAATCTTTGGAAAAAATATCTTTGCTTTCTCTAGAAAACAAAAGGATAAAGAGATTCTATAGCAATTCGAGCAAGTGAAGTGCATGCCATTACTTACTCATTCAAATGCTGAAATCTTTCTTGCCAGTTAGCAGCTCGTGCTACGTTTCCAGTTTTATCAATTAGTTTTATTCCAAAAAACTCCAACATCATTTTGTAAGCCAAAAGGAATCTTCTAATTGCTTCTTTTGTTTTCTTGAATTCCTAATAGACAAAGAATATGTTCAAAATTCTAAGTGGCACTAAAGCAAGTACTGCTGCATTGTATAAGACAACTCCACATAACAAAAAGCAGCTATGTACCAAAATTAACGTGATGGTTTGTATTGAGCTCAATTTGTATTACCTCAATTTCATATGTAGTTAATTCTTTAGCATAGAAGTTCAGACCTTGTTCCCTCAGTGGGAAAAGCCTGTTAAAAGATAAAGCACATTATAGCTCAGTATATGAACACGTAATCAAATTAATGCTTTGAGACAGAAATAGGTAATAAGTGACCAACCACTGTATGTAAGTGTGATTATGTTCCAGTTTTTCATAGTCTCCTTTCCATTTATTTAGGACTTCTTCAATATAAACCCCTGCATAAAAATAATTTGAAAAACTGTTAGGTAGCCATCAAAAACAGCACTCAGCTACATAAAGAACATGCCATGTTAACATAATGATAGAACATAGACTTTAAACGTCTTTCACATACTATGTGAAATAAGGTCCATTGCAACCATAAATAAATTCATTTTAATTTAAAATTAGTTTAGTTACTAAAACTTTATTAAAAAGTAAATGGCAATATAAACAAAACCAACTGACTTATACTAGGTTACTAAGAAGAAAAGGTAAGTGACAATAACCCCTGTAAAATATATCCAAGAGTTCTCATGTCATAGATCCCTTTATCACACTGACTGGTAATTAACAAACTGCTGCCATAAAATACTGCATTGTGAATCACCTGTCATTGCTCTTACATGACAAAACTCTGCATTTATCTACCTATCTATCCATCCATCTAATCTTCGTAGAACAAAGCCTCAACTCTTTATGACACCTCTCATACCAGGAATCTCTGCAGCTGCAAATAACATTATGATTGGGAAATCTTTCTCAATTAGTGGTGGCCAAGCATCACACTGTGCTCATGGAATTCAGTGATGGCCAGGGCACTTTTCCAGGTACTGCACAAATACACAAAGTACATAAAAGGATGACCTTGTTCCCAAACCTGTACAGTATCTTTCCATGAATGAGCACTGTTTCTATTCCAAAACCAACAGTTTTAGTACCACTGCACAGCCTTTCCCAAAGTCAAAAAGCATAGGAGTGGCCTGAAAAGCCCAAAGCCCCACGTAGATGGTCTCCCACCATACGTTTAGGATAGCCCTCCCTGACAGTGAAAATTTCCATTTGGGTCTCAATGGCAAAGGAGGACACACTTGATACTTTCCTGTAAGAAATGAAGAAAGCAGCCAGTCTAAGGGGCTGCTAAGAACATGGGGTTTCCAGTGCAGGCAAGGCTGGAAAAGGACCTTGAAAAGAAGACCTCTGCCATCACTGCATTGTATCCAACCTATGTCAGGTATTGGAAAACTTGTTGCTCAGTTCCAGGGCAGAGAGACACATAGGCCAGCTCTGAGTCAGAACCACAAGATGAATCTGCAGGTCTTGAAACTAAATTTCAGATCTAGTACTGCACTAGAAATGTTTGGGGTTTTTTCTTAACAACATTCTCTAGTATTTCAGTCCTTAACATGGTAGCTAAGACTTCCTTTGAACACTCTCACAGATCCACAGACTTGGGTCAAGGTGGTGGTTACTCTTTCCATTCACAACACAAACTTCTCTATAACCAGAGCTCACTTCAGCCTCCATGGCTTATCAGTTACCTTTGACATTACTAACTGTGGTTTTCTCCTAGAATATTAAGAGAAATGCTATTCTTTACAAATTTTTGGAGGGAAGACTTCCTCTAGCTTTTATGACTCTCTCTCTTGTAGCTAATCCTCTTGAACTGCTTCTTCATTTTGTACTTTAAGGGATTCCTTCCCCACAGTCTTTTCTGTCTTTTAGTTTCAGATCCACATGGTCCTCAGGTTCACACAGCGCCCTTCTCTTTGTATCTGTTCTCTGTGTAATGTCTCCCAAATCTGCTACTTTGCAGGCAATTTACAGACCAGCCTCTTCTTGCAGTCAAGCTAAAACACAACATCTGCCTATGGGTATCTAGATAAACCTCAAGTTGGTTAAAGCAAAGGTCTTATCTTTCTTTTGCAGCCTGACTTGTTTTCTCACTTGCTGAGGGTCTTCTCACTATCTTGTCTATAAACAGCTCTCATTGTCAACTTTCCTATAGGTACGTCTTTACGTGCTTCTGTGCAACATTCCTTCCCATGCAGCAGTTCTCTCTCCTATGAGAACTTTCACATTTTGCATCTCAACATTCTTTTTCCTGACCTTGAAAAGTGCTTTCTTGTTATGCTTACACCTATCCTGAGTGCTGCTGGTAAGATGATGTTTCTAGACTGTATCTTTTTTACACTGCCTCTTTTTTTGCTTTGCATTCTTCCATCATGAAGCCCTGTTCTGTAATGTCAACCAAAACCTCTACACCTTCACTTCCAAAGCCTTTGTGACCTGTCCCTTACTACCTTATCAGAATCCATTTGATGCTATGAGATTGACCCTGCTTCCAACAGGATCCTCTCTCGGAGGCAGCCTATACATCTCACTCCTTCTGTACTCAAATGTGCACTTTGTTATTTCCTACCAAGCTGCTCTCATGCTGAGAGGATCTTTCTGCAAACACCTTCAAAGTGACCTTCTCATCATTCTTATAAAACTCTGAAACTCTTATTTTTGGCCTTCAGTTTGTCTTTTCCTCTAATGGCTATGCTCCCATGTGCTGAGACTCCTGTCTATCATCCTAAGCAAGACTGCTTTATTGCCTCCTCCTGCTTCCCCGTCTGGCTGCTACCCTCTTGTCTCTCATACGTCGACTGCAAACTCTCTGGAGTAGGGTTTGTCATCTTTCAGCTTGTGTTTGTGCAGAATGCCGCATATGAGGTTCCTGCTCCACTACCAGAACCACTAGGGGCATTGAGAAATTACTTTATTATTGTTGTTATAATAATATCACACAAGATTAAAGCACGTTTTTTCCCCTTACACAGTTCTAGGGATAACACCCAGATCCCTGTCACTCCTATTCAAGCAGCAATGGTTTGTGCAACATAGTGCACAACTTTGTGTAATAATAGGTAGTGTCACTACCATAAAATAGTGGTACAAACAACGCCCTGTACTACACCATGCTGAAAATGTCTAATAAAAGCACCACCTCCCTAGAGCAAAAGTTAACTCTGTTTTAAGCATAATCTGCTTTCGTGTTACCCATGTGCTATTCCAACATGGGAGGTTCATGTTGTACGATATATTACCATACACCTTCAATTTGTCTGTGCCACAATTAGCAGCAGTGTTTCAATTTGCTACTGTCATTAGTGAGCATTCTTTTGTTATCACCATTATTGTCACAGATTACTCACCATCAGGTTTAAATGGGATTTTATTTTTGTAGAACCGGAGATTGCACAAGTCATTTTGATATCGAAGATCTTTAAAGTTCTGCTAAAAGAAAGGAAATAGGACATTATCAGCCTATAAAAACCTATCAAGACTATCCAGAAAGCGATATTGGGCTCTTTGAATAATTTAAGGACAAAAAAAATTTTAGAGTTTTAGGAACCACAGAGTTTGACTCATGCACTTAAAGACTCAGTTTAAGGATATGCAAGCTCTTTCTGGCTGGTACCTTCTCCTACTGAGGCAGCAGCAAACATAGCAGCACCCTCACTTCAGTCTCAAGGAACTTGAGAGACAAATAATAGGTCATCCAAACTCTATAGTCTAGCCTCTTTGATATTCAAGGCACAAGCTTTTTCTTGGGCTCCTACCACTGTTCCCAGGCTTACACATCTCATGTGTTTGCATGTATGCTCGGGATGAAAAGACATTTTGCAGTTTTGCTTCTCCCCCACTGGCAAACGTTGGACCTCTGTATCAGCTTTCTGACTCTCATTTCTCGTACTTATTAGACAACACAAAGATTTAAGAATGTTTGGGTTATGTGCTGTCTTCTACTAAAAAGGCAATTTTAAACCATAAAATATTCTTACTGGATACTGGTGTCGGTACTTGTATAAATCTCTTGCTGCGTAGAAGCTTCTCTTTGGCTTGGCTGTCAGCTCAGTTCCATCACCACTCTGAAACAGTTAGAAAGCAGATAATCATCACACACAAACACCCTAAATAGTGAATTTCTGTAATATTAAAATAATTGCTTTTCATGGTGGATTTCAGCAATGTAAACAACCACAAGTGCATGTATTTGCCCACTGTTTGGTCAAACACTGAAAATTTCCCCGCTCAATACTTAACACACTTTAAGTTTAAAAATGTATATAAAATACAAAAGCAAGACTATGGATTATCCTTCCAATGAGGCTAAATTTGTTTTAAATCAACAGGTTGATTGTCATTTCCAAATGCAAGGCTTCTAAGTAATCTAGCAAGTGCTAGAATAATACGAAATAAGTAACTGAACTTGAAAATGCAGAAAACACCAATTTTGAGCAGGAAATCATACTATTTGCAAAAAAAAAAAAATTGTCATGTGTACATAGACTTAATTGCTATTACTGCATCCTGTGGAAGAGAATGAATAGCTACTCAAAAATTTCATTCTACTCCTTGCAATACACATGTAATAGGTTAAAGTCAAGCCTAAAAGGGGAAGTTTCCTGTGACTGCACTGGGCATTTGCTGTTATTATTGCCCATCTCCTGACTTATCAATTGCACATTAATGACAAACAACTATTTTCATTCCTCCTTTCACAAGACCAGCTTTGACCATACCTGGAGGCAAAACACGCTTGTTTGAACAAGCAACACCCCCTGACACTTGGTTATCCAGCATTAATATCACCACGTATCAAGTAGAAAAGGGAAAGATGCTTATGCTTATTTAATTTTGCATAGTTTCCTAACCAAAACATGATACATCTACCAAGCTAAAAAAGACCCAGCTGGTCCACCCTACATTGTATTCTAACTCAAGCAAAATTATTGTCAAAGGAACACTTTATTTCTCTAAGATCGGCATTTACAAAGCTTCCTATAGAACAGAAACTTGCTCTAAAAATTCCTCACACCCACCGAGGAGTCAGAAATCTATTGCCACATATGATCCAATATTCAGATTTTTATCCCCTTTAATTAAGAGGCCAAGTTCAATGCTCCATTTAATTTAAAACACAACCTTCCCTGGAAACAGCAGCAGCAGGAATGTTAACGACACCAAGGCCTCGATTTTCTCCCAATAATGCCAGGAGGGTGTGGGGGGGAATAAAAACGGGCTCGTCCCTACTGGACACGCACTGGTGGGTTCTGCCGTGCCGCTCCGAGCGATGGGCAGGTGCCGCCGGCAGCACCCCGGGCCCGCGAGTGCCGCAGAGCGGCGGGAGCGGGGCTGCCCGGAGCGGGGCTCGGCGCGGCTCCGCCCGTCCCCCGCCTCGGCCG
>WBMZ01007123.1:0-13274 GCA_013400975.1 Atrichornis clamosus | reverse complement strand
TCTGCAAACCCCTCACACCGCTACAGCAAATTCCCTATAGCACCCCCTGCACTCCTTCAACCCTCTCCCCTCTAGGAACTTCCCCCTTGCCACCCCTCTGCACCCCTCCTACAGCATCCCCTGCACCCCTTCAGCATCCCTAGGAGCCCCGTATAGAAAATCCTCTATAGCCCCCATTCTGCACTCCCCAGTCACTCCCCAGCCCCCCAGATGCTCTCTGGTACCCCCTGTGCCCTCCTGCACAGCCTGATGTGCACCCCTGCACCTGCCTGTGCACCCCAAAACTGACAGCCCCCTCTGCACCCCTGGGCACCCTCCTGTTGTCACCCCTTGCACCCTCCCGGCAGCCCTGAGCTGGTCCCAAGCCCCCTGTGCCCCCTGGGGATTGCCCCAAGGCTGGCACGTCCCTGATCAGACTGGCATGTCCCTCTGTCCATCTGTCAGGGTAGGGGGTTTGTGACCAAGGGGACATGTCCCTCTGCCCATGACCAGGCTGGCACATCCTTCTGTGTGTCTGGGAGCAGGCTGGCACATCTGTGACAAGGGTGGGACATCTCTCTGTGTGTCTGTGCCAGGCTGGCACGTCTGTCACCAGGGTGTCATGTCCATGACCAGGCTGGCACTTCCCTCTGTGTGTCTGTGACCAGGCTGGGACATCCCTGACTAGGCTGCCACATGCCTGACCAGGCTGTCACGTCCCCTCTGTGTGTTCCTGACCAGGCTGGCATGTCCCCGTGTATGTCTGAGTCCAGTGTGGGACACCTCTCTGTGCATGATTAGGGTGACATGTCCCTCTGTGTGCCCATGACCAGGCTGTCACATCTGTGAGCAGGGTGACAGATCCATGACCAGGGTGGGACGTCCCTCTGTGTGTCTGTGACCAGACTGGCATGTCACCCTAGTCATGGATAGAGGGACATGCCCTTCTGTGTATCTGTCACCAGGGTGGGATGTCCCTCTGTCCGTGACCAGGCTGCCACGCTTGTGACCAGTCTGTCTCATCCCTCTGTGTGTCTGTGCCAGGCTGGCACGTCTGTCACCAGGGTGGCACGTCTGTCACCAGTCTGGCACATCCCTCTGTGTGTCTCTGTCCAGGCTGGCACATCCATGCAGGGCTGGCACTTCCCTCCCCATGCCTCTCCCTGCCCCATGTCCCCTGCCCTGTCCACCCGGTGTCCCCACACATCCCTGCAGCACCAGCCTGCACTGCCACCCCCGGAATCACCTTCTGTCACCCTGGGGATGGTGACACATGGATGCAGTGGCCCTGCAGCCTCGTAGGAGGCGGGGGAAGCAGCTTGCCCAGAGAGCCATGGGGTGGGCGAGCACTGGCTGTGCTGCAGGGTGGCAATGGGGACGAGGTGACCAGGGGGTCCCTGTCCCCTGCCGCAGGTGCTGTGAGTGTGGGGCCTCCCTGTCCCACCAGTACTACGAGAAGGATGGGCGCCTGTACTGCAAGAAGGATTACTGGGCACGCTTCGGGGAGCTGTGCCACGGCTGTTCCGAGCAGATCACCAAGGGGCTGGTCATGGTGAGCACCAGGGGGTCCCCCGGGGTCCCCGGGGTGGGGCATGGAGCCTTATCCCACGGCTCAGCTTCTGGAAAGCAGGGGAGGTGGGAAGGGGGTGCAGCACCCCAGCACAGGTTGGGCTCTGGGTGTGGCAGGGGTGTCCTCTGCGTTTTAGGGGGACCCTGGAGGGTCTGTGCCACCATGTTGGGGCTGCGGATGCTCAGGGTGGTAGGAGATGTCCCTGCAGCCATCCCCAGCCTGGTGGCTCTTCTGTCCCCACTGCCCCATGGCTCAGCCTGCCCTTCCCATGGCCCCAGTGAATCCATGGGTGCTCCCAGGAGCGTCCAAGCCCCAGCCCCACCCTCGGGGTCCCGGGGCTGACAGCCTCGCCCGCAGGTGGCCGGGGAGCAGAAGTACCACCCCGAGTGCTTCAGCTGCCTCAACTGCCGCGCCTTCATTGGGGATGGGGACACCTACGCGCTGGTGGAGCGCTCCAAGCTCTACTGGTACGTCCTGGGCTGGGGGGTGGCTGTGGGGACACGTCCCCTGCACCCCCCCACCTCCTCCTCTGCTCCCCGCAGCGGCCACTGCTATTACCAGATGGTGGTGACACCGGTCATCGAGCAGATCCTGCCAGACTCCCCGGCTTCCCGCATCCCTCACACCGTCACGCTCGTCTCCATGCCCGCCTGCTCCGACGGCAAGCGCGGCTTCTCCGTCTCCATCGACCAGGGCTGCGGCACCGAGCACCCCCGCACCGTCCGCGTCCGCGAGTGCGTCCCTGTCCCCTCTGCCCCCTCCTGCGTCCCTGCCCACCCTGCCCCTGCCCTCTCCTGTGTCCCTGTCTCCCCTGCCACTGTCCCCTCCCCACGGCTGGGGCATCTCACACCCCTTCTGCCCGTGGGATCCACCCCAGGGACACTTTCTGGGGTGGGAGGAGAAGGTATGGGGCTGGTGTGTCCCCGTTGTTCTGTTGGGACTGTGGTCGCACGTCCCCAACTGCACAGGGGGGTTTGTGGGGACTGTGGTGGTGTGTCCCTGGCTGTGCTGGCATTGCCCCATGTGCCAGGGTGGGCTCTGGGTACCAGGCATGTCCTGTGTGGTTGGGGTTGCTTGTGGGGACTGTACCAGCATGTCCCTATCTAGGAGGAGGAACCCATGGGCAACGTGCCTGCCTGTACCCATCTAGCAGGGGTGACTCGTGGGTACCATGACTGCGTGTCCCCATCCCAAAGGGTGGCTCATGGGAACCATGACAATGTGTCCCCATCAAGCAAGGGTGACCTGTGGGCAGTGTGACTCTGTGTTCCCATCCAACAAGGGCAGCTTGCTTGCATGTCCCCCACCTGCAGTGGGTGACCCATGAGCATCTTGCCTACACATCCCCCATCTTGCAGGGGTGGCTCGTGGATGTGGTGACTGTGTGTTCCCAGAGGTGACTCACAGGGGACAAGCCACCCCCTCAGGACAGTGACAGGGGTGTGGCCCCATGGGCAGTGTCCCAGCACACCCCCTCATGACAGTGTTGGGGGTCTGAGCCCACTGTCCCCACAGGGTGGACCCGGACTGCATCAGCCCAGACATGAAGAACTCCATCCACGTGGGCGACCGCATCCTGGAGATCAACGGGACCCCCATCGGCCACGTCCCCCTGGACGAGGTACGCTGCCCCTCACACCTCCCAGCCAGCCCCCCTCCCCAGGACGTCCTCAAACCCACACCATTGTCATTTCCCTCCCCCAGATCGACCTACTGATCCAGGAGACCAGTCGCCTGCTGCAGCTGACCATCGAGCACGACCCCCACGAGCCCCTTGGCCGGGAGCCGGGGCTGGAGGGGAGCCCCCTGCCCGCCCCGTGCAGCCCCCTGCGCTCCCCGGCCCCTGCGCCCTGTGGGGACCCCGCCGCCATGCGCCAGCGTGCTGTCACGTAAGGCCACCACCCCGTCCCCACTGCCACTGGGTCTCCCTGGGCACTGACCCTCTGCCCGTCCATCCCGCAGGAGGAGCTGCAGCACGGACAAGTCCCCGGGCTCGGGCTCCATGGGCTCTCCCGCGTCCCAGCGCAAGGACATCGGGCGCTCCGAGTCCCTGCGCGTCGTGTCCCGCGCCCACCGCATCTTCCGCCCCTCCGACCTCATCCACGGAGAGGTGCTGGGCAAGGGCTGCTTCGGCCAGGCCATCAAGGTGGGACAAGTGGCACGAGCGGTGCCACAAGTGGCAGCAGGGTCCCACTCCCTGGGCTGGGAGGGTGGTTCCCCCGGAGGTGGGGGTGGCTCAGCCCCTGCGTTCCCGGCCAGGTGACACACCGGGAGACGGGTGAGGTGATGGTCATGAAGGAGCTGATCCGCTTCGATGAGGAGACGCAGAGGACCTTCCTCAAAGAGGTGAGCGTCCCCTGTCCTTAATCCCCCAGGTTTGGGGGACAGAGGGATGGGGCTAGCCAATCTTGGCCCCCACCTGACGTGGGCACCAGGCACAACACCTGGAGAGGGCTGGTCGGGCCCTGTGGGTGCAGCCCTGCCCACTGAGCGCACGAGCTGGATCTGCCGGGGGGTGTGGGAGCCTGGGGGTGTCACAGACATGGGGCTGAGGGGTCTCCTGCAGGTGAAGGTGATGCGCTGCCTGGAGCACCCCAACGTGCTCAAGTTCATCGGGGTGCTCTACAAGGAGAAGAGGCTCAACTTCATCACGGAGTACATCAAAGGGGGCACCTTGAGGGGCCTCATCAAGAGCATGGTGAGCACTGGGGGGAGGGTTGGTCCCCCACCGCTCCACAGGCTCGGTGGGGCTGGGGGACCTCTCTCCTGTTCCATTCCCTGGCAAATTCCTCCTCCTGCACCCCAGGACAGCCACTACCCCTGGAGCCAGCGGGTCAGCTTCGCCAAGGACATCGCTGCCGGCATGGTGGGTGCCCCCGCAGGATGGGGTGGTGGGATGAGTGCTGGTGGGTGGGGGCACCACGGTGTGGGGGTGCCGCTGCTCTGAGCCCACCCTTCCCACAGGCCTACCTCCACTCCATGAACATCATCCACCGGGACCTCAACTCTCACAACTGCCTCGTACGGGAGGTGAGTCCCTCCTTGGTGCTGTCCTCCCCTGGCCTGATTGGGGGTCTCAGCCCCCTGTGTGCCCCGCTCAGGCCTCACCCTGCTCTGTCCCCCCAGAACAAGAGCGTGGTGGTGGCCGACTTTGGGCTGGCGCGGCTGATGGTGGATGAGAAGAACCAGCCCGAACATCTCAAGAACCTGAAGAAACCGGACCGCAAGAAGCGATACACGGTGGTGGGGAACCCCTACTGGATGGCCCCCGAGATGATCAATGGTGAGGGGAACATGGCCAGCCAGGGCTCTGTCCCCAGGCAGGGACAGGACGTGTGATGTGGCCTGACCCCATGGTCTATCCCCACAGGAAGGAGCTACGATGAGAAGGTGGACATCTTCTCCTTCGGCATCGTCCTGTGCGAGGCAAGTGTCCTTGGGCTGGGGTCTGCCATGGAGGCTGGGCTCCTCATGGTGTTTGGGGTCACCCCCCAAGGTTGTGGTGTCCCTCTTGGGGTTGGGTTGTTTAGAGTCTCCCCCTTAGGATTGGAGCCTCTTCCCTAGGGCTTGGGGTCCTCATTGTGTTTGGGTTCCCCTCAGGACTGGGGTCTCCCCCTTGGAGTTGGGGCCTCCCCTCTGGGGTTGGAGTCCTCATTATGCCTGGATTCCCCCTCTTGGGCTTGGAGTCCTCCCTTGGGGTTTGGGGTCTCCCTGTTGGGGTCTCCCCATTGGGGCTGGGGTTTCTTCATTGTGTTTGGGCTCCCTCCTGGGGCTTGGACATGTCCCCTTTGAGGCGTTGGGGTCTCTCTTTGGTGCTGAGCCCGCCGGTCCCTCCCGCTCCCCCAGATCATCGGCCGGGTGAGCGCCGACCCCGATTACCTGCCCCGCACCACCGACTTCGGCCTCAATGTCCGGGGCTTCCTGGAGCGCTACTGCCCCCCCGCCTGCCCCCCCAGCTTCTTCCCCATCGCCGTCTGCTGCTGCGACCTGGACCCCGAGAAGCGGTGAGGGATGGAGACCCCCTCAGGGGACCTCTGGGGCTGGGCCTGGGGTGGGGCCGCGGCCAGCGGAGCTGCCACGTGTTCCCTCTTCTCTCTCAGGCCGTCCTTTGCCAAGCTGGAGCAGTGGCTGGAGACGCTCCGCATGCACCTGGAGATCCACCTGCCGCTGAGCTCCCAGCTGGAGCAGCTGGACCGAGCCTTCGGGGAGACGCACCGGCGGGAGGGGGGCCTGCCCGCGCCCCCCCGATAGAGCCCCCGCCTGCACCCCTCTGGAGCCATGGGAGAAGGAGCTGCACCCGCTGCCAGCCTCTCCTGGGGCTGCCCCATCCCCGGGGCTGGATCCCCGGGGCTCCCCGGATGCGCCCCCGCCCCGCTGTCCGCCCCGCCCCAGGGAGCCGGCTCTCCTTGGGGCCGCATGGCCCTGGGCACCCCCCACACCGTAGCTCTGACCGCCAGGACCAGCCCGGCCGGCCGCACCGCGGGGACCGTCCCCGTGTCCCCGAGTCCCCCACCCTGGCTCACCTCCCCTTTGCACACCGGGGGCTGCCCCCGCACGAGCCCCGCGGGCTCCCCCGGACAGAGCCGCGGCCTCGCGGCGGTGCCTTGGCTTTCTGTGAACTTGCACTGCGACACAGGAGGGACCCCGCGGCCTTTGGGAGAGGGCACCCGCCCCCCAGGGCACCCTCGTAGCAATGCCCTCGGCCAGCCCCTCACGCTGCTCTCGTTGGTACCCCGGGCTTGGGGGGCACCCCCGGCCGAGCGAGGGGTCAGTGGGAGTGACCCCCCCGTGGCGTGGGGACAGGCATGTAGCGGTCCCTGCCGCCCCACGCCTCTGCTGCCCGTGCTGAGCCCCGAGCTCGCAGCCCCGGGGACAGCCCAGGGTGCTCCCGAGGGATGTGGGGCTGCAGCTCCTCTCAGTCCCCCTGCCCTGGGAGGCCGGGGGGGTTGCGCCACGCGGTGCTTCTCATGCTCTTTATTCAGGTTCATTTTTCTGTAAGATATTTAAAGAGAAGAGTTTGTATTATTTTTTCATACGACGTAGCGTTTGCCATTTGTCACTGCCTCGGTTCTGCTTTCCCAAAGGGATCAAACTGTGAAGCCTCTCCGCGCACTTTTGCCCGGGAAGTCCAAGGCGACGCCCTCTCCGGAGGTGGGAAGGGAGCTCAAACTGTGATGTACCCCGAGCCGTGAGTCAATAAATCCTTCCCCGCTCGCTGCCCGGCCTCTTGGGAATCGCTCGCCTCCCCCGGGGGGGCTGGGAGCTCCTGGGGAAACTGAGGCAGGAGGGGACAGTCCCTCTGCTCAGGATGGGGCGGTGGTACCAGCTGTGGTGGCATCCACCAGCTCAATCACCCCCGTGGTGGCAGGGCTGTTGTCCCTCTTCGTGCTGTCCCCACCCCTGATGCCATCCCTGCCTGCACTGCCAGGGCCCCCAAGTCCTGTGTCCCCTCGCAGGTCTGGTGGCCGTGCCCACTGTCACCCCAGGGTGGTGGCAGGCAGGTGACAGAGCTGTGTGACCCTCGGTGCCATGGAGCAGCTTTGCCTTTGGTGTAAACAGTGAGGTGGCTCATGCAGTGGTAGCCCATGGCCCCGCCATGCTGTCCCTCTGTCCTCATCACCTTTCTAAACCAACCCAAAGTCCCCAGGGCAGGGCATCTCCTTCCCTGGGGAATGCTGAGCTTTGGAAGCTGGAGAAGACCTGGAACCCAAGGAGCTCATGGAGAGTGACAGGGAAGGGATGTCCCTGAGGATGTCCCCAGGGATGCTGCAGCTGGGGAAGAAACCCGAAGAGGCCCCAGGATCCAGGCAGGAACCCCCCATTAGGAAACCTCATGGTTTGTTGCTCTGGAGGGACCAGGGGGACATCGTGACAGTGGCTTTGTCCCTGGGGTGTCTCCTGACTGCCTGTCCCCTAATGCTCTGCTGAAGGACAGGGACAAACACCCTGCCTGGTGTCACGGGGCTGTCACACCACCCTTGGTGACACCACACTGCCCTTGGGGACACCCCACTGTGCTGATTCTTTGCTCCAGGAGCAGGACGTGGTCACTCCCTGGGAACATCAAGGGGGACCTGCTGCTGTGGCCACCACACCTGGAAAGCACCATGGTCCCCAGTCCCCTCTGCTACAGGAGAGCAGCACCCTGGGAGACCCCCAGCCCTGCAGTGGGAACCTCAAACCCCCGGGACCCCCCAGCCCCTCACTGAGCTGGGTGGAGCTGTGGGTGATGTGCCTGATGGTACTGGTGCTGTTGGGACACCTGCTGGTGGCCCTTGGGGCAGGAGCCAGCAGCTGGCCATGACAGGTGGCCCGTCAGTCACCTCCACGACCAGCAGCTCATCCCAGACCAAGCTGGGACAGTCACAGGCAGGGAGGTGGCTCTGGCACAGCCTCAGTGGCCCCATGCCATGGCTGTCACGCACCCAAAGCCCCCACGGAGGGGTGCAGTGTCCTGTGCCCAAGTCCAGCCCCTGTCCAGCCTGGCCCGATGCCCGTGGGAGGGACTCATCCCATCACCAGCACCTGGCTGTCCCCCCAACCAGCCCCTCCCAGGAGGGACAAGGCCACCCAGCCCATGTCACAGGCCACCAAGAGCTGCCACTTCATCCACTGTCCCCTCCCAGGCCCCGCCCTGTGCCCACCCAGGGATGTCCCTGGTAGGGTCCTGCCCACACCTGACCCCGGTTTGGAATGGTGGCACTTGGGGAGCCACCAAGGTGTCCCTGCCAAGGGGGTGGCCAAAGGCCCCGGTGGCTCTGGCAAGGACACACTGAGAGCTCCAGCTCTGGCCATGAACCATCGGCCTCTGGGTTTCTCACCTTCCTCGTGGGGAAGTTTGGGCCTCCAGAGGAGAGGAAGAGGTGAAGCTTCTCCTGGAATCCTGGCAAGGTTGGCACTGGTGCTGCAGGGACCCTCCCGGGGGACATCCTGTGACGGGGGTGATGGGCAGCAGGGTCCTTGTGGAGCTTGAGATGTGCAAGGAGAGCAGGTGCTGACTGGTCAGGACACCCAGCTCCATAGGGATGTGTGGAGCTGGAGGGGAGGGTTGCTGGGATCCCACCAGAGAACACAGCTCTGCAGGGATGTGCAGAGATGGAGAGGGGTCAGTGGGGTCTGGCTGGAGTGTCCAGCTCTGTGGGGGGACTGGTCCCCATCCCTGGCTGCAGGAAGACTTGCCCACACAGGAGGATTTTCCAGTGGAGAGAAGGCAATGGCACTGGGATTTTCCAGTGGAGAGAGGGCAATGGCACTGGGATGCTCCGGAGCCCTTTCCTTCCACCTCAGCCCATCCCTGCTTTGAACCAGAGGCTGGACGAGAGACATCCTGGGCTCACTCCCATCCCCCACCGCTCGGATCCCCCATCCTGCTCCCAGCACCTGGCTCTGCAGGGTCTCTGTCGTGGTTGGCCCTGTCCCCAGAGCACCCTCTGTCCCGTGGGTACAGCACCCATCCCTGTGGCCCAGGACCAGGGGCTTTGCCTGGTTCTGGAGCTGCCTGAGCCCTCCCTCCATGATTTGGTGTCACTGTCACACGTCCGTGTCCCCTCTCTGCAGCCTGGGCTGGGATAGGGGCCACCTCCTTGGGTCACACGTGTCACTGGGACCTGGTGGCTCCATGAATGTCCAGATCCCCAAAACCCCTGTGGAGCTCCGAGACCAATGATGGGGAGTCAATATCTGCCTCAACTTCCCCCTTTGCTGGAGTGGGATGTGGGATATGAGGGTGGGAAGAAGGGCTGTCACTGCAGCTCCTATCCCCCACAGGTGTCCTCTGGTCCCTGAGAGGTAAGGCTGGGCAAATCCAGGCAGGGAAATCCCATGGGACACAAGTCCCCCCTCATTTGCCAGCAGTTTTTGTAGGGTCTACGTAAACGTGGCATTTATAAACAGCCCTGGCAATACGATTCTGCCGTCCTTTCTCTCTCTGCCAACTGGGACACGTGGAGCCCATCCCTGACCCAGCTGGTGGTCTTGTGGGGACACAGGGACCCGGGAGGGAACAGCCAGGGGCACCTGGAAAACCTCAGCTGCTTCTGATGGGGAAAGCAGCTCCTCCTGGGTCCTGCTGCCATCCTCCCCCAGTGCTGGCACAAAGCCCTTCCCAGCAGGGCTCCGGAGGAGGAGGTAAATGATGGGGTGGGAGCTTGGAGTGGCACTGGGGTGCTCCTAATACCCCAGTGCCACCAGGTCCCCAGGCAGGACCAGGAGTGGGCAGCGCCGGCTGGTGGATCCCTTGTGAGGGGTTTGGGGGGCTGGTGACACGTGCTGAGTTGTGGGAAGGCTCAGCCCAGGGGAGAGCAGGTGCTTGTGGGTTTGGATGGCTGTGACACTGTCCCCACTTCTGTGCCACCATCCCATGGAGCTCATCCAAACCCCTCCGAGGGGCTGGCACTGCCCGGATGTGGGGGAACGTGGACCCGCAGGCCCCCCTACCCTGACCAGGGACCGGAGCTCCCTGCAGGGACAACCCAAGGATGGGGAGACCCTCCTATGTGGGCTTGGGGAGCTGTGGGACCCTGACATATGGGTTATGGGGACCCCAGTGCATGGTTTGGGGAACTGCAAGACCCTGGCATGTGGGTTTGGGGTTTGGGACACAAGTGAACATGGGTTTGGGAGCTCTTTGCTGCCCTGTAAGACTCAAGCACAGAGAGTGACCCAGGCATGGGCAGCCCTCAAATCAAGGGAAAGAAGCCCTAAAGCAGAAATTATACCCCAGTTTTCAAGGTCAACCCTGAGCACAAACCCCCTCAACCCACCTCATGCTTGTGCTGGAACAGATTTTGGGGAGCACTGTAGGGTGTGTGATGTGGCTCATCCTTTCTATGCTGTGAAAAACGAGTTTATTACAAGCTTGGAGTCTGTTTGGCTGCTTTGGAGAGTGGAGAGCAGAGCTGCCTGTCCTTTGGTGGTGGCTTTTGGGATGGATCCTTTGGGGCCTCGTCCCTTGGGATGTTCCCCTGGAGCAGCAGCGAGGTGCTCTGCTCTGCTGGCATTCCATTCCTCGGCCCAGCCACCGCACTGGGAAGGCCCCAAAACTGGATGCAACAGAAAGAGCTAAAAATAGTGGTTCTCACGGCGGATGCAGGGAAGCATCCGAACACGTGGCCTCTGGACCTGCCAGCAGCTGAGGATGGGACTGACCCCCAGCCCCATCCCATGCCTGGCTGACACCCTGTGGCGTCTATGACCCCAAATCTGCCCCCACTGACCCCCCTTTGAGCCCCCCCAGTCCAATCCAAGCCCCAGGACCCGTCTCAGCGCCGGGGTGGTGCAGGGGGCAGGCAGGGGGAGCAGGCAGCCCCCGGGTGCAGGCAGCGAGGAGGTTAAGCTCCCCACGCTTGCCGGATGCAGCATCCTGGGCTGGGCTCTTTCCATCTTGTTTTGGTTTGGAGGAATAAAAGCTTTGGCAGCAGCGAAGCCGCTTCCCAAAATAACTCAGCCTCCCATGGTAATTATAGAGCTCTGGGCCCCGGTAGCGAGCGGAGACTTCCCAGCCATGCCCGGACCGACGTCGCTGCTGCCGGACAGGGCAAGGGACATTGGGGTGCCTCAGGGACCTCGGGGACCTCTCCAGATGTGCCACCCTCCCTCGGCGTCACCGTCGCTCCCCTTTGCGTCATCCCCCAGCCAAGAACGTGCAGCCCCCTGTGTCCCCCCTCCCGCTGCACAGCTGATCCCTTCAGCTTTTAATGCTCTATTTAAAGCCTGGGTTGCAGCTCCCCGGCCTCAATGGGCATTGGGCTACTGGAGCGAGGCTGTGGCAAGCTGGGGGCTGCTCCAGGCTGTGTCTGCTGGCCAGGCTGAGAACGCCCGGCTCATCCCAGCAGCGCTTGGCTGAGAACGCCCAGCTCATCCCAGCAGTGCCCTCCTGCCCCCGCGGGGCTCAGCACTGCTCCTTGAAGGGCAGGGAGAGCCCGGGCTGAGCTCCTGGAGCCCCCGAGCCCCTAATCCCCAGTAATCTCGGAGGAAAGCGCTGGCTGTGAGGATTAGGGATGTAAACAGCCACCCTCACCTGCCTGCCCCTGCCTGCCCCTACCTGCCCCCTGCCTGGAGCCCCCAGCAGGCAAGGATGGGGTGCTGGCAGAGCGGGATCCCTGCCTGGCCCCCCAGGTACAGGGTCGAGGTGGTCACCGGTGCCCTCTGAGGCTGTGTTGAGCCTGTGATGGTTATTTATGGGAATAAAGGGAATGTGGAGCCATCTGGACACAGCCTGGCTCTGTAACATCAGAGGGGACGAGACTCCAGGCGGTGACAAGGCTGAGATGGTCCCTGTAGTGTCACACAGCTTCAGTCAGAGTCTGCGTGGGGCTGGATCCGTCTTTTCCTCCTGGGGAATTACCACTGGCTTTTCTTATAGTTGGGAAACTGAGGCAGGGAGGAGAAGCCCATGAGAGGGATGCTCTGGGGATGGGCGTGATCTTGCCAACCCCCTGGCCTGGGGTTGTGTTTGAGGGGGACAAGGACAGTCCTGGTGGGCTGCTGGACGGGGAGACTGAAATCTGGGGATGGCTGAGGCTCTGCCAGCTGCTCGCTGCAGGGAACGGCCACCGCGGCCAAGGCTCCCCTGGCCCCTTTCATGGCCGGAACACGAGCGCCCCAGGCAACCCCGCCCGCGGTGCCAGCATCCTCCTCTGCCCTCGGGGACACGGGGACACTGCCACGTGCCACTGCCACTCACATGGGCTTGCGGCCGGGGGCATCGCAGGAAGGGGCTGCCACCCCTGATGTGGGATGGGAATGGGAATGGGGACAGGAACACAGCCAACTGGGTGGGTGAGTCCCCTTACCAGGTTTCCAGGCAGAGGCAGGATGGCTCGGCATCAGTCCTGGGAAGGGCTTTGGGAGGGGGAGGCAGGCTGGAATTTTGCAGACAGAGTGCTGGGAAAGACTGGGATCTGGTGACCCATGCCCAATGCAGTCCCCAGTCCCAGGTACCCAGCAGGTGATGTGTGATGTGTGGTGCTGACGTGTTTTCCCAGTACCTAATACCCACTCACTGGTGCCCAGTGCTCCCAACACCCAGTGGCTGCTGTGGAGCCCAGTGCCTCCTGTGCAGTGCCTGGTCCCTGCAGAGCAATGCCCGGTGCTGGTGAGGCCCCTCCCCGGTGCTGGGGCCATTCCCTCTTACCTGCACCAGTAACTAGTGCTGGGGCCTTGTACCCCTGCCAATGCCCAGCACCCAGTACTGGTGCCCTGCACCCAGTGCCTGTGCCCTGTTCCTGGTGCCCTGTCCCTGGTGCAGTGTCCTGTTTCTGGTACCCAGTGCCCTGGTGCCCCAGTGCTGATGGTGGAGCCCTGTTCCTGGTGCTGCTGCCCTGTAGCACAGCCCCACGCCCAGTGTGCAGTGCCTGGTGCCCGGTGGGTGACGCCAGAGCCGGTGCCTGGTGCACGGTGCCTGGCCCCAGTGCCAGGTGCCAAAGCTGGGTGCCCGGGGCCGGTGCCAGGTATTGATGCCAGTGCCCAATGCCCAGGCTGGATGCTGATGCCCCGTGCCCGGTGCTGGTACACAGTGCATGATGTCAATGCCCGGTGTGCAGTTCCTGCTCCTGGTGCCCGTGCCGGTGCCCCGTGGCTGATAATGGTACCGATGCCGGTTTGTCGCTCAGCCAGTGCCGGTGCTGGGTGCTGATGCCGGTGCCCGGTGCCCGTGTAGGGTGCCCATGTGTGGTGCGCGGTGCCGGGCACTGTCGCCGATGCCGGTGCCGGTGCCCGGTGCCGC